>CABFVX010003600.1:16370-81883 GCA_902151425.1 Timema shepardi | reverse complement strand
AAAATAAAGTTTTGGTGTGTAACATTTCATAGAATAAAACTCTTTTGAAAGACGAAAAAAAATATTTCTGGACGGATGGCCTTAAGGTTATATGCATAAATGTAGGCTACTAACTAGACTAATGAGTTCGAGGGATAAGAAAGCTTGACTTTAGAGGGAGTATACTTGTATTTGTGTGGAAATATGGTGGAAAATCAATTAGGAAAAACCACTCTCAGTACATCCGACTAGGAATTAAACCCCAATCTCCTTGTAAATGACAGTCAGTCTATTGTGACGCCAGTGAGTGATTCAAGCTTCAGATAAGGAAAAGAGGGAATTCAAGCGATTTTTAATTAAAATAAAACATTGAGTGTATGTGTGTGTGTTTGTGAAAAGAAACTGGAAAATCTTGGCAATTAAACATAATTATTCTAAGTTTAAAAAACAAAAGGTTGTAAATAACAAGTTTTTACAATCCTGAAAGGTATCAAACTTATATAATTGGTCAATTTCACTATGATAGTATCTTACAAGCTATACCAGAAGTTTTCAAGTTAAAAATGGCCGAGGACCACAATTTAATCCACGAGTCAAGTAGCGTCATAATCGGCTAATTATTGTCAAGTCATGGGAAAATGAGAACAGGTATTTAATTGTGAATTAATAACAAAAAAGTGGTTGTTTAACATGTTTAGTTACATATTAAATGAATTTTCCGACTAAAATGTATTCTCTTTGATGTGCATCAATATAATACAACAGATGTAAGGAAAAAACACTAACCTCAATTAAAGCTTTAATGGATTTTTCCAATGCAAGTCAAAACCATCTGTTTCTTGGCTAAAAACATCAATTACTCTACTGTAGATTGATTACTTTACTAAGAAACTAAGTGGGCAAAAAAAAGCATTGCGGGCCAGTAATTGGAAACCCCTCATAGTGGTATCAAGTCTGCTATCTCAAAGATTAATTGAAGTCTACGAGAAATATGAATCAAGAGTGCAATAAAATATTTATAAGTAATTTGGTAATCCAGTTTGAAAGAATATATCAAAGATGTTGATCTATTTCGTCTTCTTAATAAACTTGTAATAAATAATGATAATGTATTACTAATCAGTGTAGTCTTGTGATTTACCCAGGTGTTATTGCTGGAAATAAATGTTGATATTTTGATATTAATTAGATTATTGTATCCTATTGTTCCTTATTCTCTATTAGTCAGGATAGCTGGGACAGAGCAGGTAGGCAGTGGAGGTTTTTAACAAAGGATTAGGAATTTAAAGTAAAACTTAAGGAATTTGCACTCGGATTAGCATAAATAGAGAGAGGATGTAAAATAGCAGTGATAAATCAAAAAAGGAAAACTACCCCCAAGTGTACTCAGCTGAGAATATAATCTCAACCTTTGTGTTACTGGCGATTTAGTTTATTGCAAGCTTTACACTTTGGATACTGTGACCATTGATGTTGGTATACAAACTAGAGCAAACTGAATCTTTGCGATGATTTCTTAAATGTACACTTTGACCTTGGAATATACTGTTTGAGAACTACTCATGGATGGAAAAAAATACACATCAATTTTACCACCAAATTATTTTGAAATATTTAGAGCAATTTCAAATTTTTTTTTTTTTTGTGTGTGTGTGTTGAGATGGATTTAAACGTAGTAAATTCTAAAATAAGCTGATTAATATATTAACTTCCATGGAATTATTTGATATTTCTGAACTGTTCAGACCTCCCTTGACTCAAGTTTTTTGAAAGTACTTACTCTTCCTCAGATCCAGATTTTTTTCTCTTGGCATTGATGGAGTTATCGCCATTTTCTAAATGGAATAAATATGTGAACAACTCTGTTTGGCCCAACCTTACTTCCTCTCCATTTCTCAAAACACATTCCACATTTTTTTCCAACCTTTTACCATTAACGAATGTTCCAGATGAGCTCTGAAAATTAGAAAGTATTTTCATAATAAAATATAGCTCAGGATTAAAAAAACAACAACCAAAAAGGTTTTTTATTTTGGAGCAATTTACTGGTTCAGCCATAGCAGAGAGCATTTAAGAACAATTTCCTAGTAGCAATGAGGGTTTACAGAAATTTTAAAATATTTGGTAGCCAGCAAGTTTGTCTGACCACTATCTAAAATAAGAAACAAATCTGTCTTAGTATTGAATAGAAAACTTATTGTATTACATTAACAGTTCTATGACAATAAGACTTTCACTTGGTTAATAACTTAAAAAACTTTGGCCATGCGGAACATGATCTTAATACACCTTTATAGTATGCCTATTTAATTCTAAAGAACTTTAATAAGAAAAGCAACAGATCTTCTATATTCAAGTAAATACAAAAACTGGCTTGTATGTCTAAAATTGAGTTAAAACACAATTAATTGATAGTTATAATAAAAGCAGAAAGTAGCTTAGAATGCAGACATTTATGATTGTTATTAGGGACTGTAAGTTGAGAGGTCTGGTTTTTAGAGTATGTGTTTAAAAGAAAAACCTCATGTGTGGGAAAGATAAAGGCCTTTATGCATTGTCATAAGCCTCTTGACAACGTTGTTAGTTTGAATATTGGCAGAGTCAACGTTTCTTGGTTTTCAGATGGTTTGAAAGCCAATGCGGTACAAGAGAGTCAGAGTTAACTCTAAGTGCAGTGTCACATTCTAATAATCCACAACTTATGTTAAAATCCTTCAAAACCCAGAGTATGATCACAGTAATTTAAATTGTGATAGTGACCAAAATGAAAGTGGTATATTAGCCATTATCATCAGAAAGTTTTAGGCGTTTATGATGACCAAGGTCTTTGAAAGGTAGAAGTATTAACTTGACCGATTATAGTATGGTCCTATCTTATAAACCTGTAAAGATAATCTTGCTACCGTTCAGGGTTAATGGAGTGTACATTTTGTTCTTATAAAAACACCAAAATATATATCCTAAATGCTAAATGAGGAATAGAGTAAGAGGAATAAAAAAGATAATGGTACTGATATATTTTAAATATCCAGAAGAGAAAATCTTGTACAATCAATAAACATCATTCATTCGACATGGTGTCTACTCAACTTCACCAATGAAAGTCCCAACTTTTTCCCTGGTCATTTCCTAAAATCTCCAACTAAAAATTAGGTCACTTGTCCTTCCTCCCGCCTACCCACATTGGTTTGTATTGAAAAAGCCTACTAGGAATTAAAAATTTATAACATATAGTAAACAGCTACAAACGAAAGTTAACTAAATGGCACGGAATATTTAAAATTAGTCAGTGTTCTTGGACATTTTTTTCTGATGTAGATAAATTTTGCTCCAAGTGGATTGTGTTATGATTATATTTCATATTTTGAGTAAATCCACATTTTCCCAGATTTTTTTTTTTGTAATTTACAAAATTCCTGGCTTATTTATTCCCTGACCACTCCAAATTCCCAACCAATTCTCGTTTCGCTGGATTTTCCCAGATGGTAGATACCCTGATTTGAAAAAAACAGAGCATTATATAATTTTCCCAAGCACAACTGTCTCATCGAAAGTGCTATCAGAGGAACATTTCGTATCAAATCAACACACTTTTTTAAAATAATTTACCTGTTCATCTCAGATTTTGATAACATTTGGTATATAGATAGTGTATATGGAGACTAAGAAAAATACCAATTTTTATTTAAATATATCAAACTGTTTACAAAATATTGCTTTGCAAATTTTTCAAAAAACGGCCAAAAATGCAGAGCTTGTTTATTTTCTAATCCTCACAGCAGCTCTCCAAACTTAGCTAGAGAGGTGGGAGTGGTGTCATTTTACTAAGTTTTTTACGCCCTTTCCAATAACATGAATTTTAATTTAAAAAATTCAGAGCTCAAAATCAAAATTTTGATTTTCTGAAAGTGTCGCCAAAAAATTTCCAAAAAATACTGTGCATAGTCTGTACTTATGTTAAGTGATTGTCAAAATTTAAGAATTGGAGTGTATGGGTTAATAGTTAAAACTATTTTAAAACAAGGTGGATTTATAAAGAATGTTAGCTTTTATGAAGTAAGTGAAGTACAGTTTTACAATAGGTATTATTGATCTCATGGGCTTCATTAAATTGATTATTTCAAGAAGTTATAACACTTACAACTTTGTTTAGAGTTAGTTAGAGTTGGTTGACAGCCTGTGTACTGTCCATAGTTTCATCAGGAGTTACTACATAAGCCCTTCCAGTAGGAGTTGTAGGATCGACTGTGCAAATAACATCCTTAAACAATATCCACAATACATCTGGCTTCCTCGGATATGAAAATGATGGAGAAGGTCCAACAGGATGTAGAAATGTTACTTTTAAATTATCATCTTCTCAGTTCTTCTCCAAAATACAAATCTTTGATAAGCTCGAAGCAATAGGTATAAAAGCAGGGTACTTTTGAGTCCCCTTAGTGGTTATTGACTGGCTGAAACAGTCATTCAAAAAAAATTCCAAACAAGATGTACTCTCCTTGTGTTGAGAAGGTAAAATTGATTCGAAATACATTTTTTACTGCCCGTTCATAAAGTTGGATAGGTGTCAGAATTTGGTTGTAATATGGACATTGTAAGCTTACTCTAGTTTCTTGTCTCTTGACCGAGCCGCCAACCCCATCACATGGACCTTTCCCATGAGCAGTTGCTGAAAAATGCCATTCGGCCTCTACGCCAAAGTCTTGCTCATGATAACACAAGTTTATGAAATTTTCCTTATTTTTATACTGTATAGCAGACCCGTCAGAGTAAGAAAAGATCTTTTTTGGCATAGTGTGAAACTTTGTTATAAATAATTCAACGAGTTTCTTCCACCTTTTTTGAATCAAGGGCCACTTTTCCCCCAGTTAATGTGTTGCGAGCCCCACCTTACACATAAGCTAATATTTCAATTTCATGTTTTTTACAGTAGTACTCAATGTAATTTGGCCATACTGTTAATAAACTAATAGCTAAAACAAATTATATTAAAATGTGTAAATTAAAGTTTAAAACCAAGTTTATTTTATAGAAAATAAATTTTTTACCCATATAAAAAGGTGTTGTTAAAAATGTCTTCAGGTCTAATTTTGATGAGACACTTGGCACTATTTTCTTAAATAATGTTTCAATATTGGCTTTAATGCCAGATGTACTAAATCAAAGAGAGCTTTCTAAGTGGGTGTCAGTCGGTTTCTCAAGTTCGACTTCACAATGTTCATCCTTGAGAAAGGTTGTTCACAGCTGTAGGTACTGCCCAAGAGTGATGCTGTGAGCAGAGCATGAGTTCGGAGATTTGGAAATTGTTTTTCTTCAACATATTTTGAGTAAAATGTCAAAAGATCCACATTTGTATATTTATTTTTTAAATCTGTGTTACACTGCAACTCAATAAACTCTATTTGCACATTGCTCAGCGTGTCCTCAACATCAACAGTAAATGGAGTGGACGATATGTTGAACAATTTTTCATTGGATTTGAAATCTTGGAAATGCGCATCAAAATCGGACCTTAGATCTGTGAGTGCAGTAATGTATTTTTCGTTGTTATGAACACCACACATTGGGAGTGTGTTGGTAAGTGTGTTAATTTACCTTTTTGTAGATGAACTTCCCACAGACAAAGTTTGTTTTCAAATGCCTTCACTTGGTCAAAGAGCTTGTGTGCCAAACTATTCTCACCTTGTAGTTGTTCATGTCGTTTAGGTGCATAGAAATATCAGTAAGCTATGTAAAATAAGCAACCATTCAGGGTCGTTGAACTTATGGACAGGCTTGCCCTTACTTGCCATGAATTCACGAATTTCTTCTTTCATGTTGAAAACTCTCTTCAGAGCGGGCTGAAGATCACTGCTCTAAAAAGTCAGAAATTACAACAAAATTTGTGTGTTCAACTTGAACCAGGATTGGGTAATTTTCTGAAAAATCTAAATTCACTATAAACGCCGACTCCTTCAAATTTCCTTTTTTGTTATTAATGAATGAAGCCTGCTGCTAAGCAATGAAATTGTGTTTGATTAGGCGAGCAAGTTTGTCACAGAAAAGATTTATAAAATATTCGGAAGATTTCAGTAAAGTTTCAAGGTGGCAATGATGAGATTTTCTTCAAAGGCCCCTTCAAGGATTCTTTGTATTGGAACAACCCCAGGGTATTCTTCACATTCATCCATGTTGCATTCAATGTTGGGTGGATTACAGAGCATTTTTGTTAAGCAATGTTATACATGTTTAATTCACCACTCATCAAAGTTCCTAATTTTGTATTTTCCATCATTAATTTTACATTTTGGTGAATTGTGCACCCACAAACTGCATGCGTGCCACTTTGGTCAGCCAAAATACAATACTTTGGCCAAAGTTCAGCAAATTTAGAAAAACAGGTTTTAATGTTGGGTAATTTTGCCATGCCATACTAGTTACTTCAAGCTTATAAATCTACCTTGTTTTAAAATAGTTTTAACTACAAACCCTCTCTCTCTTAAATTTTGACAATCACTTAACATAAGTACAAACTATGCACATGATATTTTAGAAATTTTTTGGAGATGCATTTTTTCAAAATAGAAATTTTGTGTTTTATCTTGCTGCATTTTATTGGAAAGGGTGTAAATAACTGAGTAAAATAACACCAATCCCACCTCTCTAGCTTAATTGAGAGAGCTGCTATGACGATTAGAAAATAAGCAAGCACTGCATTTTTGGCCATTTTTCAAAAACTTTACATAGGCATATTTTGAGAATCGATTGAGATATTTACGTACAGATTGGTATTTTTCTTAGTCTCCATACAAACTATCTATATAGCAAATTTTATTGAAATCTGAGAGTGTCAGGTAAAATGAGCATGTTGATTTGACACGGAATGAGCCTAGACTAACAGGAAAGCTGACGCTCTAGGACTCATTAGTATAATCTAGACTCCCATGAAATGTTAATTAAGATCAAGGGTGCCTCAAGGGTTGTGCACAGGACAAGTAAGGCCTTACAGGCCCATACTAGTAAACTCTTCCCTCCCCTGCTAGCCATTTGACCAACTATGCAAAGAATAATAAGGATTACCACAAACTCCTTTAAAACATAAGATTCCATATTATTTTCAGATTTTAGATAAGGAGTTGTTAATCTTCCAGATACTTTACATTTAAGTAGGCCAAAGAAGAGAGGTATTTTTTATTTTATTTGAATATTTCCAGTTTGAAGTACCTACATATAAAATTGCTGTTTATAAAAGGATGATGTAACTGAAAGGAAGCTAGACCTGTACGCAGCCTAATGTTTCTGAGAATGGGGGATGGGTGGGAAGAGGAGCGAGGGACATCTAATAATTAAAAGGTGTAGTTATAGACCACAAGTGCTGTTTTACAAAGTCAACGTTTGATAAAAAAAACTGGTTTTTAATAGATGGTTACAATACAAGAAACGGCCAACTAATGTGTGTTTAGTGAAACTGGATGGTAAGAAATAATTAAATAGTATAAAAAAAACCACCTTTCAAACCTTGATAGCCTTGCTTATGCCCCAAAAATGTTAATGCTAATTTTACCATCAATGAGCCAACTAGAAAATTGTGAAATTGTTTTTAGAATGACAATATTACAACTTTTTGAACAGAAATATTTATTTTTATAATTTAGTTATTGATATGCACCTCTTATAAATACATTGTTGTTTCTGACAAATCGCATAACTTAACCTAAGATAGCATACTTACTATGAAACAAGTTATTCTAGTGTCAAAAAATTTCAACCCAAATTGGTGGTCAAATGGAGCTACTTTCGCAATAAACTAAACTGCCAGTGTCGGGTGTACTGACGGTGGTTTTTCCTAAATAGTTTTTGACTCTCTTCACATAAATGTGGGTACACTTCCTCTAAATTTCCACCTTCCTAATCCTTAAAACATTAATGTAGTTTGTACATAGGTGTACAGCCTAAATGGGTAGTAAGATGCAATGCTAAAAAAAGCTAGTTAAAAATATTAGAGCAATATTATAAAACTATCGTTTTGGCCCTTCCAAGGAACCAACCATCTGGACCTATACTTACTTTATGCCACCCTCTGACCATAAAGACAAATAGTTAAAATAACCTCCCTCAAAAAGATAATTGTGTAGAGACCCATGAAAACGGTTTTATTGTTAGTTAAATTTCAGTTTTTAAATCTCACTTTTTGGTGATATTTCGTGTTTATTCAAAATAACATCTTATCTGGGGTATTAAGTATTATTTACATATTGAGACAATGTATACAAAATTAAAATTTATTGGTGAAACCTTATATATTTGCTTTAAAATTCTTTGTCAAGATTGTCTGCATATTTCACAATTTTGTAGCCTAAAGTTAGCTTACACTACAACAAAATACTAATCAAATTACAGCATGGTCAAAATTTCTGCTTAATTTCTTCTTAATTTAGTGTATATTGTGAAGAAAAAAAAGTTGTAAAAGCGATGTTATTTCGTTTTATAGAAGTATTTTGTGTAACAAGACAATTTCATTTTATTTTGCTTTTAAAAAACAATGTAAATCATATCTAAAAACTATCTAGGAATAAAGTAGTTGATTCCATCTTTGTATGGCACTTTTTGCTTTATCGCGTCTCACCATTTTTATGGGGATCTAATAATTGGAAATACTTTTTTTAAAGGAAAAAAATTTGTAGCCTCTATTGACAATAACAAATTATAATTAATTAAAACAGAATGCTGAATAACCTAGAGTTCGCCCTCACCAAATCAGTAACAGTCCAATAGTCATTTGAATATTTGAATGTACAATGAGTTCTTGATACAAGAACACTCTTTATAGGACAGGAAGCAGTTAATGATCGGCCAATAACAAACTGGAACAAAAAAAAAACAATTTAAACATAATCAAACCAGTATTTATGCACAAGCTATCAAATAAGCATATAATTAAATGGATTTAAATGTTGTACCTTCTACAGTGGTCACATAGTTTAAGACTCCCCTCTCATTTAGAGTTGATTGCTGGTGATGGGAAAATCGCTGTTTGAATCTTGGTCAGGGTATTATGATAGTGATTTTCTTGAATGGTTTCCTTCTAACTCCACAGAGCATTTCTACTAAAATTCTTGCTTCCGTATTCTTATATTACTGAACTTGTAATTAACGTGTGTATGTGCCCGCTTCTGTGGCCCCATAGTCTAAGTCCCTACTTTTGTAAAAGACTGACTTCCTATGATAGGAAGATCGGGGTTTGATCTCAATTGGGTACAATAAGGGTGGATTTTCCTGAATGGTTTTGCACTCTCTCATCGTGCAAATACAGGTGCACTTGATCTAAATTCAACCTTCATCATCCCTAAAACATTAAAAGTAATTAGTGCATTGGGTACACCCGAACAGGTAGTAAGACACTGTGCTAAATAAATAAAGTATGTGTGTAGGTAGTATGATCAGGTTTTAATAAGCAGTGAAAAAAATAGTTATTTTTTTAATATTGAATAACTTATCCTTAAATTCAACAACTTTACTAGGAAGGAAGAATTTAGAGGGAGTATACCCATATTTACACGGAAAACAACCCTTAGTACACACGACTAGCATTCAAACACCGATCTCCTTTAGAGCAACAGTCCAGTCTATTGCAAGAGTGACGACTTAGTCCATTCACTACAGAATTGGTTTCATAAAATATTATAGGTGTGTGAGAGATATGGCGATGCCGTTTTTTCGTTCATATGTCCCAAGGTTGAGATACCAGTTGTCTTACTGCGCACTTGCTATCACACGGCTATGTGATGATCCGATGATATATCTAGCCCAGTGTAAGATTTATTTATTAGTTTTTTTATAACTGATGAAAATTGGTAAATTTTAATGTTTATATACAATTTATTTAATTAGTAATTAAACTTTTAATATTTTAAATTCAACAATGAAGCGACATAGTTAGTTCTCTCATGTTTAACCAACTGATACTGAGAGCCAGAGTACATGTTTGAGTTACACACAAGCTGCTCCAGCCTCTTATATATTACCTACCCCTTGCTTCTTGGACCCCTTGTCATTAGTGTTAAAACCAACCAATAGGAGAGTTCTTGGAAGTCTGGTATGAAGGCTTGCTTCCTATTGGGTAAAAGGTGGCCAACTCTTATCACATTTTACCAAAAGAACGGAAGAAGTTTTTAAACAAAGAAAGGTTTAAAACGTAATATATTTGAATTTACTTCTGAAAATGCCTTATGGACTTGAAACTCAGTAAAATAAGTAATAAATTAATAAAAGCTGTATTAATTATAATGTAATCAAGATGAAATAGATCTATTAGAAGTGTTAGATAAATCTACAATAGCCGAATTTATGATTTTAATAAATCTACAATAGGTGAATTTATGATTTTAATAAGGGGATGATGAATTTGTAAGGGTGTATTCATTAGTATTTTGATGATAAAGGTTCTACTTATATATATTAATAATTTTACTTACTGTGATTAGAATATTAACTACTCAGAGAACATAAATGCACCCATGATCCAAGCAACTTTTTTTTTCTGACAATTCAAACAAAAAGCATGTTTGCATATTTTCTGCATTTTGAATATTTCTCTATAAATAATAAAACTTTCTATGCCCATATATCACCATTATGCTACAAAAACTTATGTTCTTAGCAGATAAAGAAATATTTGATTTTCCATATATTGTGTCTCATTGAGGCTACCAATGAGCTGTGGACAGCATGAGAACGTCTAGCAGGATGGCTAACGACCTAGCAGCTAGAAGCCCGATTTTAAAAATCAAAATTAGTTCCTGGTACATGCGGCTTTCACCATTTCATCATTGTGTTGGAAGATTCCATTAGAACAAAGAGAATCAGTTCTGATAAGAACTTTAGCACTATTTTCCATTTCTCTGGAGATTAAAACACCTACGGCCAAGATGTCGCAGATCTGTATAAACTCAAACCTTACATGTGCTTTGACAGTCACTGTATTTTTGTATTGATACAGTAGTCTCGGAAACTCGACACGCACACGTGTACACAGTTGTTGGCGCTAGTCATCACAATCCAAGGTCATTCAACTGTATAACTCGAGTGGAACAGTCATGTTGTGATGTTTTATAAGTTCTGTGTTTGTTAGTTTTCCAATTCAGTAACGTGTTAATCGAATCAATACAATGTTATTTTTACAGTAATGTACTGCATTTCTGTATATTACATGTATGTATATACACCATTATATTAACAGGTGATATATTGTACTGTATGTATATTACTGTTACTGTACCATAGAATACTACAGTACAGTTCAACTGTACTTTCAAAACCTGAAGAGGAATGTCTGTTTCTGTATGTAGCTCTTTTTTTTTATGTCAATCCTTCCTTCACAAAGGGTTTTGAAAGGATGTACTACTTCCCTGAAAAGGCGGCCAATTTTGTAAAACACCAGTAGCCTACACCATACTCTTCAATAAGACATGGCATTGCAGATGTAAAGTAAGATTCAATTAATTATTTAAACATTTTTATGCACTTTTTCAATCATATCACTTAGCAGTTGTATTTAGTGCTATAGAACAGTATTGTTTAAATTTTACTACAAAAGTACAAATATATTATAATGTAGGCCTATAGTGTTTACATAAAATGGTTTTTAACTAGCCACACTATTAGAATATTGTAACTTACAAATTAAAATAAAAAAATTAATAGATTCAAATTCCACTATGTTTCTTTCAGAGCCTTTTATACCATATTTTTGGATTTAATTTAAAATTAGAGAGAGAGCTCTGGTAACTCCTCTGTTTAAGATCATCATATTTGCTTAATAAGGCATTGGTTTAACACATAAAAACAAAAGTGGTTTAATCTGAATGTATTTCAGAGGTAAGCAAAGTTTGTAAACTTTTTTTCTTAAATCTGAACAGTTTTATTGATATGTTGTGGGAGAAATTTGATAGAATTATTTGATTACACACAAAGCTATACATTTTTTCCTTAAATATTACNACCTGCAGTCTCGGAAACAACATTTACGCCCAATTTTTTTTAAACTTTACCATTTTAATCTCTCGGAAAGTATGTGGCCTAGGGAGGAAACATTTAAATAAATTAGTAGCTTGTTGGTAGTAAAAAGTAATAAAGTTTCATGAAAATCTCAAGTAGTGGGTGTCATGGCCTGGGTGAAATGTCAAGAATGCCCCGTATTCAAAGACTATTTTAAAACTCGGTTAGAGACATATATTGATGAGCCTAATGCACCTATAACATGGAATCCCTGGGTAACTGATTCAATAGGGCAAACAGTAAAGGCCCTTGAAAATGGAAACATCCCAGACTTGTCAGAAGACCAGAATACAAAAGCATTTCCAGCATTTTTTGGAACATTTTTATGTTCAACGAGAACAAACCCAGACACATAATCTCAAAAAGAAATGTTCTTAGGTCACAAGCCTAAAAAAGGTGGCTTTACATAGAATCCTAGGATGAGATTAAATTAAACAAACTGCCAATGAGCAAAGTCAGGTTAGTTTCTTTCCTGCTGCCTTGTGGCACTCTGCTTTATTATATTCCTTTGTGATGGTTTCATACTATGTTGGCTTATCTGGATCATTCTAAGGACAGTGATTGCCTAGATATTGATCTAGATTGCTAAAAGAACTTACATCAGAGTTTAAAGAGTATCTGGTCAAAGGGACAAAGCTCACAGTTCAAAAATAGATTCATTGCTGCAGCGCTAGCTGTTCTTAAAGAGAAATATAGTGGATTCAAATCAGCTGGAACTTTGTCAGTTCCCATGGAAAAGGGCGCAACAATAATGTCAAAGGTGGTGTAGAGACGCGTTAAGAACCGTTTGTGTGTAGTGTAGGACTACAATGCCACTCGGTTTGATAAGGCAACTGAATACTTTGGCGTAACCAAGACTGTAGAGTCGGTACACCAAACCTTCGACTTTGATGCCTCTATTTTTTTTACTGTCCAATTCTTTCATAAATGGCCTATGTATATTAATTAGTAATCACAAATTTACTGCAGTAAAATGCTCTTGTTCAGATAACATTATGGGAAGCTTCTTCAACAGTGTGAATGTATATTAAAATAAACTGTTGTTGAAATGAGTTCCTTGGAAATTGATATGAGAATAAAAGTTGGGAAGGGTACACCTTTATATACATTTATTTAGGTGGGCATTACACATGTATGGAGGTTAAAGCGTTTCAGGAATTGATGTGAAATATGACCATATTATATGAAATAGGTGAGTCAAGTTGTTATTTTCTAAATTTGGACTTATCATAATAGACCAGCTAGTCCTATGAACTATACTCTGATGTGTATGCTAATGCATTATCCTATACAAGGTTTGGACAAGTAGGCCTAGAGAAGTTAGGTGAATCTATTTTTTTAAGTGCCTCGTTTTTTAAAATTTCGAGTCTTTTTCCATTGCAAATGTGTATTATATATCTAAAGCAAACATACACCCAAATTTGTATTAGCATTACATTAATTTAAAATTAACTTCAGTTGTGTTGATGATCATACCTCAGAATGGTCAAGTTTTATGACAGGATAATCATGATTTGATTTGTGCTCGGAAATTAGTTGAGCTGTTTTAAAATCCATTGTTCTCTTGCATGGAATATCCATAATTTAGTTTTTACTTTTTAGTCAATTCCAAAATCACAACATTGGTTAAATAAATAAATAAATTTGGCGCGACATTGTGCATTTATTTTGGAACCAAATTAATTTCATAGCTAGTAATCAAGGTGTTAATATCAAAAGGTTTAAGCCATGAGATATTTAGTTTAGTAAATAAGTTCAATAGCGCATCATATTAAATAAATCGAGTTTTTTTAGTGATTTTTTAAAGTATACCTTACATATTTAAGTTTGTTATTGGTAGAGTACAAAAACTAAGACCATGTCCGAATGGCCTGCGCACTACGAACTTGTGTGTTATGCACTTTACTGTACACTTTAATAAAACACATTTCTAGCGCATTCTAGGTTGCATTAAAATTTCTTGGACAATACAAAACACTTATTTAGACTTTTAGAGTGACCTAGTGGCCACTTATGAAAGCTGTGTGCTCCATGGCAACGAGATTAATTTTTAATAGTGCACATACTTATAGCAATATATGTATATCGTCAGCTTAGAGGAAAAATGCACTAAGTAGCATTTTCAATTTTCAAGCCTAACTAAGTGAATGATGACTTTTTCCTGACAAAGGATCTTATTTTTTATTTAAAAAAAATAGATAAATATAAGTTTGCGCACTTAATGACTTTTTCTTCTAATAGATCTTGATATTTTAACATATAGACACATATGAACTCATTTCAAGCAAAAAATGCATTTAATGAGTTTTACCTCTACACCCATGATATGTCAATGGATATCTTCCCATTATTAATTTTATTATGTCATTAAAATATTATTCTTAATCTAAAATTTATAATTTTATAAAACACATTTTTTGAAATAAAAATATATTTACTTTAAAATGAGAATTTTATTCTACATAACGAATGTTTTATAAACAATATATGTGTGGAAAATTAAATCAACAAGCCAAGCTATATAGGGGATTTAACAGGGACTTAAGACATTCAAACTTTAAGGTTTTAACAATATCTTAACCAACATACGGCGACCATTCGGCGCCTGGACATTATTAGTTTGAAATGCAACCACGTCAGTCGGTCAGCGCACACTCTTTCTATTTTTCAGATTAACCTCGACGTGTTTCTGAGTTCTTTGAGTTCCTTAAATCTATGTTATCCTACTATCTTTGTTCTTATGAACACAATAAAGGGATATTACTTTAGTTTGATGTTAAATTAGGATATCTTAACTAATGTTACGCAAGGAATTATAATATAATAAACCATATTAACGAGGCGTATGGTTACTCATTAGTGTTCGTCAGTTCGTGTTATGTATATTATATAAGGAAGGTAGTCGTCAGTTGTAGTGTTGTGTAAAAATCTAATATATTTGTATTTTAACTTTCATAATATAATTTAAAATGAAAGTTGCTGTGGTCAGTATTATTTTTAAATAATCACCATAAATATAGGACATATTAAATATATTACAGGGACCCAGCTTATCTAGTCCTACAGATTTTTGGGGGGCCTCTACATTTGTAATCCAATTTTGGGTATACCCAACTTTATTTATGATGATTAAAGCAATGTAGGCCATATAAATCAAGAATATTTTCAGAGGCATTTAAGACCCTAAAACCAACTTGTCTTATCTTAAAATTTTATATAACAACAAATAATCTAAACTCATATCAAATACCTCAATTGAATGAGAAACTGTTGGCAAATTATTATTAAAAAAAAAAATTTTAGTTGCAGCAAACAAAATGCAATCATTCAATTGTTTTTTTAAATATGCTTAGTAATAAAACCATATTTTTACTCTTTTTTTTCTTAACACTTAAACGTTTTTGTTCACCATGTTTGTTACACTCAAGTGTAAATTAGTGTTGATAGGTTATCACCAAAACTATGTTTGCTTAGATAAGGTGTCATTTTCGTAGTTTGACTTGGTATGCTTCAAGTGAAGCATTATATTAAATATAGAACAACACATACCTAGACCAGAATGAAATGGGCCAGTTTTATATGCAAAAATGACCCATTCCATTCAAGTTTAGGTAGGGGTCCTCTGTATTTAGCAGCCTTGAGTTGCACTTGAGACGTATTCAGTCTGACTATGAAACTGTTCCAAGGACTTCCATTAATAATATAAATAAATAAAACAAATTAAGAATTCATGTATTTTTTATGTTATAAACACACTGTATAAAGATCATTTAACATTTCTGTTTATAAGCCCATCAACACACGTGAGGTCATTGGCATCTAATATCAAATAATTGTATATATATATATATATGAGAGTCTTAACCTACACCTACACCCTAACCACAAATTTGTGAAGGGAAAAACTTTTAAAATAAATACCTTTTTATATAGCCAATAATATGACTTGGATATTGTAGTTGATTTATACTCTTAATGAATCAATAATGTTGTTTTGTGTATTTGGAGATAGGGTGTGTCATACAACCTGATCATGTCACAATGCTACAAAGTAAAATTTGGCAAAACCAATAAATTGTCTTCTGGGAAAGGGTACATTAGTGAGCTTCATTTCTTGGGGTAACGAGGTCGTGCTCCTAGAGAACTGTTTCTCAAAACTTTGATGATAGAGGACCACCAAATGGAAGTTATGGACACTGCAAGACCACCAGAGGCCCTGGGAGTTTAAGGCTCATTCTCAAATTGAGAGATAATTTATGTCTCCAGCCTGTATAAAATATAATATTCTGTTATTTTAAAACAGGCAACAAAAAAAAGTTGGTAGTAGAAAGTGTATAAAACTTTATAGAAACATTTAATTATGGTGATATTAAAACAAATTAGACAAAATAATTAATAAAAGTCCCTCTCATCACCTCGCTAACTGACCCCACATCTGAATTTCGAAGTTTGAAGTTCTATAGGCCTACAAAAATAAAAAAAATAATAAAAGATATATAACCATGATAAAATCTTCACGTATTACTCTTATTTTCATTTGAAGAATACATTTCAATATATTCATGAATTTCAACATTTTAATCAATGTATGTTTGACCCCAGGTAACACACTGGGCAAACAAGATATTTTGAATTTGGCGCTAAAAACTTTCAGAATGCTCCGCTGTTCCCCATTAGCTGTAGTGTGTTGTCCTGTACTTACTAGTTCTTGTTATTTCATTAGTTAAATAGTTTATTTAATATTATTTGGTCAATTTGTTCTATGTTATTGAATAATTATTATGTCATAACCACCAATATATATTGACTTACATAACTCGATTGGATGCACAAGCTATAATTGCTGGCTTAGCATGTATGAAGTAACATACACGAGAGGTTGCCGTAGAGCGCTAACAATTCATAACAATGAGTAAACTAGCCAGGCTGAAAGCGGCCAATATCATAATGTAAAAAACCCTAGACTTTTTAGCAACAGCGTGTTAAATTTCCTTTACCTTACCAATACAGGCGACATCTTCGGGTCATCCATAGTACTGGTACTTGGAGGGCATCGTCGGTGCCTGGGATCGAGTTCGGTAGAAGCAACACGTAGCTACAGCCTATAAAGGGTTTGGTAAACTTAGTCTAAGCATTCACAAGTTAAGCCAGTTCTTACACGAGCACTTGTGTCCATTCTTCTTATTCTTTTTCTTAACACTATCATCACATTTTTCTGTAATCTTTTAGAATCTCCTAGTAAAATAAATTGACAAACCTACACATTATTTTGAAACCACACAATTATCTTGCCTGCAGTCTTACCCCTCCCGCAAGCTTTCCTGACAAAACGAGCCCACGAAGGGTTAGGGTTACGGCAATAGAATTGTGGAAAATGAAGCGCATATAAAAGCAACAAAAAACTAAAACATCAGTACATACGGCCGCACTTAGGAGTGTGCAGCATAGGTGCAGAAGGCTCCAGGATTTGCTAGATGACAAAGGGAAAAAATAAGTTGGGATAAAACATTTTTGTTTTTGCGTTCATGTAGCAGGTTCCCTGAAGAGGTGATCTAGTAAATATTAACAGAGAGTAATAATCAATAAAATACATAGTCATAACGTTTGATTTATTGAACGAGTGAAGCTAGTTCTCTATTTTAACCCTACCGATTTGCAGTTGTCTGTCCTTGATGCGTCTCTCAAAATTACGTATTAATGCATCAACTGATTTAATTAAAATTTGCACATATGCGTTTTATACCTTTATACATATCAAATTCATTTGTGAAGAAAATTGAATTGAGGAGAAACCACCCCTTGTATGTATAAAAACATATCTTCTATCATCATTATTATTACATGTAATTTTATATTATTTCCTGTTACCTTATACAACTGATTAATTTGTCACTATCTCTCCAGGCAGATACTTTTATGAGTACTGCTGAGCTAACTGCTTACTTCAGGTTGATCCATTAGTAGAATGTTAAACCAAATTTTCATAGGAAGAATCTTTTAGAAAATAGAAACACATATTTTTGTGGTCAACATTGATAAAATTTTACTATAATATAATGCTGTGATATAGATATTGATAATATCTATTAAAAGTGACACCTGCATATCACATGATTTGATCGAATATGTGGAAGTAGATCTAGAAACTGTTCTATATGTCAGATGAGGCTCTTCCTATTAAAAGTAGACTGTACAAGAGTTGACCATTCAAAATCATCAGCACAAATATTTGATCATGAATTAAATAGCACAGGCCTACCAACCCACCATACATACATACATACATACACTTTACTTGAGATATAGTATTAATGATTTTTCTGTTTCGTCTTCTAGGTAACTGGTGCCAATAAAGGTATTGGCTATGCTATAGTGAAAGATTTGTGTACAAAGTTTGATGGTGCTGTATACCTCACAGCAAGAGATGAAAGCAGAGGAAACACAGCCGTGTCTGAATTACAGAAGGTTATTTTGTTTGTATAATCTTAGTATTGTAAGAACATATTATTTTAAATTGTATTCTGGTAAGAAGTTAATCAACACGTGTACATTTCCTTAGAAGTAAGACAGTGTGAGTTAATATCCTGCTGATAAAGGTGTATTAGGCCTATCTTCTATTTACAAACGAGCATCTTGTGACTGATAGACCTGGCTTGCTTGATACAATGTTGAGATCGGGGAGTTTTAAGTATTACTGGTAAAATCTTGCTAGGCAACTTTGCCCCAGTCAAAAAGAAGCCTTGCTAAAGTACAAAACAGCAGAAGTAAGTGAGAAACCATCTTAGAACTTGATGAAAACCGATATCTGAGGGCTTCCGTGGTTTGGGGCCTCAAATTCTGTTCCATAGGCAGCTCGTGATACCCTTATCAATCGCTAATGCCCCCCACATCAGGCACTACTAGTTTAGATGTTAACTGTGTGGTCAGTAGTTTAGTATCTTCAATAAAGAGAACTAATCAAGCTATAGTAAACTAACTTTAGTTTACTATAGCTTGATTCTTCACCAACCCACACCATTCAATCCCTTTACTGCTTGGAGTCCATACAGACAATGCTACTCCCTGCGTATTCACAATAGTGTTGTAATAGGGGTAGTTATTGTGGACCATGTAGAAAGGGAGTCAAGATTATAAAAATTAAGAGCTTTAATATTTTGTACTATATTTCTTATCAGTAAATTGATTCGCAAAGTGCTAGGCAAACATACAAGTTGTACAGGAGTTTGGATAATGATGCATTTTGGGTTCAAATATGAGTACACTTCCTCTAAATTTTGCTTTCCTCATCCCCACTACCATTTTAACTGTACCTGATAATAAAAAAAAGTTCATTTTAAAATTCCCGAAGACATTTATTCAGAAGGCTAGCAATTTCCTTAAGCAAGGACTGTCATTATTATTAGGGTTGTTGCCGACCTTAAGAAGTCCATGCCAAATTAAGAAATGGCATCCAAGTAAAGGAATTAAATTTAGTACAAACGTAAGATTCCTCTTGAATTCATTGTAATTTAAAAAAATTGAAATAGGGTTTTAAGCTTTTAAAAATAAATCAACACATGCTTCGTTTATTTAAGGTTTTATATAAAGAGCAGATCACAAGAATTTAAAGAAAAAGTAATTTTAACTATATACTCAACTGAAGGGAAGGTGTACAAATGTTGTGCACATTTTTATGGATTTAAATTCCAGGCAGTTTCCCTACTAGTTAGGTTTTTTTTTACTTTGTGTGTTGATTCACTACATAAGAAAACATTACATTTAAAGCCTTACAGATAATTTTTGAAGACAAGGGTAAAAGCAAAATTAGACTGCTATTGTATGGGGCAGCGGTTCCCAAACCGTGGTTCGCCAAAATATTTATTTAATGGCGGATTTTTTCAGCACTTTGTGAGGAAATGGGAAGCATTAACAACTGTTTATTGTCTCACACTGAAGTCAGGTAAGTATCTCGAGGTAGAACTCTTACAAGATTGTTTGAACTTAAACACTAAGTTTTCATTTTTCTTACTAACCATCCATTTAATAAAGCAAAGTGCATGCAAGATCAAATGTGGCTCCAGGCTTTGAAGTTGGCCCCTCACGAGTAAACAAAGTTTCAAATTCACGTCTCATGTGTGTAAGAACAAATACGCAACAAACAAAACTTTTTTTCAGGACAATTCGGAACAAACAATTGCAACAATAACAATTTTTCAACCTGGNACATGAATATTTAAAACTGGGGGCTACTTTAAAGTTAGCCCTTCATGAGTAAACAAAGTTTCAAATTCACGTCTCATGTGTGTAAGAACAAATACGCAACAAACAAAACTTTTTTCAGATCAATCCGGAACAGACAATTGCAACAAGAACAATTTAAATTTTTCAGCCTGGGGGAGGTACCATAAAGTTGCCCTCCCCTCCCCTCCCATGTAAACACACCATTTGTGGGTTTATCAAAACGGAACAAACAAAATTTTTTGCAGCACAATCCGGAACAAACGAAGAGAAACTATTGCGATCATAAAAACATGAATATTTAAAACTGGGGGCTACTTTAAAGTTAGCCCTTCATGAGTAAACAAAGTTTCAAATTCACGTCTCATGTGTGTAAGAACAAATACGCAACAAACAAAACTTTTTTCAGATCAATCCGGAACAGACAATTGCAACAAGAACAATTTAAATTTTTCAGCCTGGGGGAGGTACCATAAAGTTGCCCTCCCCTCCCCTCCCATGTAAACACACCATTTGTGGGTTTATCAAAACGGAACAAACAAAATTTTTTGCAGCACAATCCGGAACAAACGAAGAGAAACTATTGCGATCATAAAAACATGA
Source organism: Timema shepardi (assembly GCA_902151425.1). Taxonomy (NCBI): domain Eukaryota; kingdom Metazoa; phylum Arthropoda; class Insecta; order Phasmatodea; family Timematidae; genus Timema; species Timema shepardi. The sequence goes on along the minus strand of CABFVX010003600.1, from coordinate 61,048 downwards.
ATATTTAAAACTGGGGGCTACTTTAAAGTTAGCCCTTCATGAGTAAACAAAGTATCACAAGTTCATGTCTCATTTGTGTAAAAACAAATGTGGAATAAATGAAACTTTTGCGCAATAATCCAGAACAAACGATCACAACCATAAAAACCTCAATTTCCCAAAGTGGCAGGGATACTGTGAAGTTGCCCCCCTCCTCCCTTATGTAAACATAACATTTGTGGGTTTATCAAAATGAAACAAACGAAAATTTTTGCATAACAATCTGGAACAAACTATTGTGATCATAAAAATATGAATTTTTAAAAGTAGGGGGCTACCGTGAAGTTAATCCCTCACTTGTAAACAAAGTGTCAGAAGTTCATGTCTCATTTGTGCAAGAACAAAGGTGGAACAACAAAACATTTTGCAGAACAATACGGAACAAATTATCGCAACCATAAAAATGTCAATTTTCCAAAGTTTTTCCATACCATTTGTGGGTTTATCAAAATGGAGGACGAAAAATTTTGTGGAACAAACTATTGCAATCAAATAAATTTGAATTTTTCAAAATGAATGGACCAACCACAGACGTAATTGACAGATATCCTATCAGAAATGTAATCAAAGAGAACTTATCAAACCCTAAGTCCAATCAGTTGACTCACGGAGTATCAGCTTACATCTGTGCCAACACAACAAGGCTACTTGACGTACACTATGTAATGTATTACCATGTAGGTTGGCTACCATGTGTGGTGACACAATAAACTATCTGCTTCCCATCATGCCCCATCCTAAATGGCTATTGAGAATATTATTGATAGTGTTCCCGACCAAACCTACCAGTCAAGCAGGAACATTAATTCCACTAAGTCGTTATTTGATCTAAGCCGTCCTTATCATAATACGGATGTGGCACACTACTATAATAAAGCTGAAGTCATGTATCCATGCTAAGCTTGAGAGTTGCCAGTGGTTGCCCTTAAGGATCACTGTATAGTTAGCGTTTTTATACATAACTTATTGAAATAACAAAAATATTAATAAATTTGTTTCACAGTTGTGGCAGCAAGAAATATTATAGTGGCTACATGATATATTAAATTACAAAGTATTACAGTATATTCACACTTGTATCATATTATAACTGGCCACCACAATAAAGAAAGTGCCATAAAAATATTAGTTTCAAAATAAAATATTTTTATTTTGTAGACAGAAAATGAACACAACCGAACACCATTTGTGTTATGTCAGCAACCGCTCTTGTTTTGGCATCTTAATTTTTTAAGAGAATGAAACATTTTAGAAGCTCTAATTAGAAAATCATTTTTAAATGAACTACAAATGCTGCTTCTATAAAAAAAAAAGCCCAAACAATTATTTTCAAAAGTTTGTGTTTTATTAATGTGAAAACGACTAAAAGAAAATATAATTAATATGTTTGTAGTGAATGTTTTGACTGCCAAAAGAAACAACTCAACATGAATGGTCTTGCAGCTCGTATGTTTTGGCAAATGTATGGATGGTAACTTTTACTAGCTGTCAGCACCTCTCCTATAGTGGATACCAACTTTTTCTTCTTCTTACAGTTGGGATTAAAACCAAACTTTCATCAGTTGGATGTCAGTGACATCAACAGCATCAACACATTCCGTGATTACTTACGGAATAAGTACGGAGGCTTGGATGTGTTGATCAACAATGCAGCTATAGCATACAAGGTATTTATATTTTTTGTTAGTTTTACAAAAATTTAACATACAGGGTGTCTACTGGATCACGAAAGTCACGAATTTTTAATATTTTGGTCATAAGGTCACGAAAATAATTTTAGTTTGAATTTCCCGCACATCGTAACAGTGCGAATGCTTCAAAGATAGCGCTATCCACTACATGTGATGGCACGCGCCAGTCAGAAGTTGCCTGATTGTTTTGTTTGTGATTCCAACGACAAGGTTAACGTTCGCCATCTTGTATTAAATTTTAATGTGGCGTGCTTCTTGTCTCGTGGGGTGTGTGAGTGCATTATGTCGAGTGTGTGTCTACAAATAATGGTTTTCGAGTGAATGAATTGGAATTCAGGTTTTGTAGATGATACGGGAAAATACCAGGACATTTTCTACACAAACAATGCGTTCATCTGTGTTGTGGATCTGGATCAAGATGTTGGCGGCAATTATCAATTTTTTACGCTTTCAATGATCCGACTGCAATTTGAAGGGGGTGTAAAATGTATATTATAATTTCAAATTAACGTTAGCAGCAAATAGCAATCGCATTCGCAGTGAAATATGGTGTATTTTTTATAAAACATAAAATAATACTATTAGTGTTAATATTTGATCCTTGACGTAATTCATTTAATTTTAAAGACCATTCATTCAAAACAACTGAAATTGACCAATTTTTAAAATTATTTTCGTTGTCTTATGGGCACATAAAATATTAGGCATAAATTATTTTTTAATTGTGTGTTGCGGGGCATTCAAATATTTTATTGTGAAGTTTAGGCTAATCTGTTAAAAGATGTCTGGTAAATGTTCATTCAAAGAGTTTTGGTTGCCTGTTGAATAAAATAAATACTCAAAGTGGTTGCGCCCTGTTGAAGATGACCAGTATAAAGCTTATTGTACATTTTGTAAATAGAAATTTGATATAAGCCACAGTGGGTTGAATGGAGTGAAAATTCATGGAAAAGGTAAGAAGCATTTGGAACTAACCTCTGTCCTACTACAAGGTAAGGAAAAAACGCTCAGCTTTATATTTTCTGAAAAAGTTGGATGTAAACAACCAGAACCGGCAAAAGAATTATTACCTTCCACGAGTAGGCCTAATTCTGAAAATCATGTATATTTGGTTGCAGCTTCGTCTAAATTAGTTGTTTCATCTTCCTCATCTCTTGGAGGACCTTTAAGTAAATTTTGTGTAAATGATACTTTAAAAGCGGAAATGTACAAAATATTGTTCGACTGCTTACCGAAGGAATTTTTTTGCGCCGCATATTATTGCCCGTTTGGGCTATACACCCCTGAAGGTATTTTGTGGTCAAAAAAGGTCACCAAAAAGTCACAAATTTTTGTTCCTCTGAGTAGACACCCTGTACTAGCACATGACAAGTTAATTTGTTCACTATTCCCAATGTGATTGTAATTGACAACTGTACAACTAAGCCTGGACTTATAATCTTCCATAGCGCATAACTAATAGTTACTAGCGTATGGCACATAGTGCACAAGAAATTGATATACTAAGTTATTTTCAACTATAGTGTATAATTAATATTGTAAATAGTACAGAGTGCACACTGCATAAACTTGTATGGATTTTAACTTCAAACATATTATGCATGGAGTTTAGTCATCTCAGCCAATGAGAATATGAGGAAAGGCTATAGCCAATTAAATGCCAATATATACCGAGACTAAAATTAGCTTCTTTTTTATGTTTGAAATTCCTTTTGGTAGTTTTACTTGTTTGTTATTAAAGCATTTTCAATGTATTGATTGTATAGAATTTAATTGAAGATAAAGGGGAAATATAACATTTTTATTAGTGAGAAATAGGTCTAACTTCATTTAATTGCCACCCTGACAAATCAGAGAAACATTGACATTTAAAATATGTTTACAGATTACTTCATTCTGTTATTTTATAGCATTCAGCTCCTGAGCCATTTGGTGAGCAGGCAGAAAACACTCAGCGTGTCAACTATTTTAACTTGCTAGACGTGTGCCACTCACTATTCCCTCTTCTGCGGCCACATGCTCGTGTGGTCAATGTGTCCAGTAGTATGGGTCATCTCACCAAGATACCAGACCAAAAAATTCGAAACAAATTCGCCAGTTCATCTCTTACAGAGGAGGAGTTGTCAGAACTCGTGAATCAGTTTATAAGGTAGGCGATGAAAACATTTTAAAAGTTATGAATAGGCCTATACTCGACTCAAACTTGGGAGCTTTTAAAAATACTAGAGTTCAATTCGAATGAAAAAACCCAAGCTCACAGACCCCTAATTTATACGTGTGTATCAAGAAAGGAATAGAGAAGTTTAAATATTGTTTTTATTGAGCCTAATCTTTCAGGTAGTTCCTTCCCTCCCGAAGTTTCAACACTGTTTGCAGATATTTCCAAGTCATTGGAATTATTTTTGTTTATTGAAATTGTGATGTTTAAAAAAATATTATTATTATTATTAGCACCGCGTCTTACTACCCGTTCGGGTTATACGCACTTACGCTAATGTGCAAATGGTAGGGTAAATATGAGATGAAATGAAGGACCTACAGTTTAACGTGGAATCCGAACCACGGTGGAGACCTGGCATTCCTCACATTCACAAGAGCTATTGTCAGAGGATATTTAAAAAAGATCTAGAGACTGTGATGTAGTATTCTAAAGTGAAAGTGTCTTGGTCCTTAATTTTCAAGGTTAGCCAAGAAAGGTGAGCACACTAAGTATGGTTGGCCGGACAATTCATACAGCGTCTCTAAAGTGGCAGTCAGTGCCTTGACAATCATCCAGCAACGTGCCTTTGATCAGGATTCCCGGGAGGATCTTGTGGTTAACTCTGTGCATCCAGGTTATGTGAAAACAGATATGACCGGTGGGGCTGGATATTTCACCACTGAACGAGGTAAGTAAAGGCATAAAAAAAGTAAGCGTAATCAAGACAGATAACTTGTACAATTTCCTCAATTTAATGTTGTTGTTTTTTCATTCTTCCCCGATTGAGATGATGTTGAGCTTCTGGGAAGATACCCTTGAAAGGGAGCATAGTATTGTGCTCACTGTATCTGCCACTTCAATAATAGAACTGGCAGGATTTTGGGACTCCCACACACTGATGATAAAAGTTTTGTTTAGTTGCGCTAATTAAAAAATTAGCAATTTCTTAAAAGAATTGTCTAATGTTTTTTTTAGGGGCTGAAGCACCGGTGTATCTGGCACTACTGGGGCCAAATATTTCATCACCAAAAGGTTCCTATGTATGGCATGACAAGAAAATAGTTGATTGGGTACATGGACCAGTTCCTGAAGCTGTATAACATTCCACCCTAGAATGGCATAATTTAATTTCTAGTGATTGGGTAACTTTTGTTTTAGATGTTTAAAATGATACATACTTTAACTTGGATCAACTCACACTATCATTAAAGCGTGTTAAAATCCATTGCTTTTCATACAAAACAATTATTTTTTTATGTTCATGTTGCTAAATTTAATAACATATTTTTTCATAATATGCTTGGATTAAAATAAATAACAGGTTGCAACAATGTATAGTATTTTTGTTAATATATGGGAGAAGGGATATGATAGTGTGGATAGAAATAAAGTTTGAAAGTGATAGATGAGGTTGAAGTAGTGTAGGATTTGTTATGAGAGTGAAAAGCATGTACGAGGATAAGATGAATTGTGTTAAATAAAAAATTGAGTAAAGCAGGGGAGTGCTCTTTCGCCATTACTATTTTATATTTTGAATTTCTTAATTATATCTTGTATGAAAAAAATGCATTGAGCAAAAACATTTAGTGATGAATAAAATGATAAAGTATTAGGAAAAAAAGTAGAACACAAATAAAAGAAAAGACACTAACACAAATTTACACACACTTCAATATTTCGATGCTATTAAAGCACCTTCCTCAGGAAGTAGTAGTAAGACTGTCTAATTACTACTACTTCCTGAGGAAGGTGCTTTAATAGCATCGAAATATTGAAGTGTGTGTAAATTTGTGTCAGTGTCTTTTCTTTTATTTGTGTTCTACTTTTTTTCCTAATACTTTATCATTGTATTCATTACTAAATTAATTATATCTTGGTTATTTGGAATAAAGTACTAGGCTAAATCATGGTAATACTGGAGTAGAAATTGTTTAGATAAAACACTAAAAAACACACAAACACATTTTTAAGGGCAAGCTTTCACTGTAACAGACAGTTTCATCAGGTCAAGAGAGTAGTCTGATTAATTGTCCTTAAAAATGGGTTTGTATGTTTTTTAGTGTTCTATCTAAACAATTTCTACTCCAGTATCACTTAATTATATCTTACAAAATATTAACTTTTTTTTTCTAGTTTCCATGACTAAATCAACCACTAGTTTTCCATTTAGTAAAAAAGCAACTTTATTTCACAGTGACACACTTCCATACTTTTGAATCAGACCCAGGACACTTAAGTAGGGCTGTGCGAAGTCCACTTTTTCATTTCAAAGTAAACTTGAATTGAATCAAAGTTCGAATATTTTCTTTTAGTTGTTTTATGCTTGAAAAAAATATTATATTGCACAATTGTTTGTAATAGTTCATGTTAATCTGATAAATCATGCTATTGTCACAACTTAAAATTTAACTACCCAAGTTTTTTCCATGTGTATATTAATTTGTAATGTATAAAACAGCTCAGAATTGCTATAATTGAGTATTTTAGCTATCAATATTTTTATTGGTGAAGCTTCTTTCTAAGCTTTGCTCACCCCTACTATTAACCATTCAAATACAGTCCCAAGCTGAATCTAAAACATCCTAAGTTTTTCCTACTTTACTGGTCAGGGTGGCTACAGAACTTCTATTATAAAATTCCCTGACTTTTCCAGGTTTTCCAGAAATTTTTGTCCAAATTTCCCTGACTTTTTTTCCCCCCACTTCATAGAGATAAATGGTGATTTTTACATTTATTACATCAATCACAAATGCCTATATTTAAAAAAAATATAAGCTTAAACATAACAATTTAATAAGTTTTTTAGTTTTAAATGTTTTAGATATTATTTGTGACGCTGTGCAAATATTGTATAAAAACAGGCAAATAGAGAATGTGAAAATAACTTTCCCCCAGTTCACCTCGATGAATGGTGATTATTACATTAATCAAATAGGCTACCTCGGCCTAGGTTATCTTTAAAAAATATGAGGCATAAACATAATAAACAATTTAATAAGTTTTTCAGTTTTAAATGTATTAGATACTATTTGTGACGCTGTGCAAATATTGTATTAGAACAAACAAATACAAAACAGAAAGTCATTAGCTAGAACTTTGTCACCATTGTTTAACAAAACACAAAAAATAAAATAATTTTTAATTAAGTGTGCACTTACAGTAGATAATTTGTAAAAACTAACAGATTTGTGAAATTGCATCTATTTCTTCTTCAAAGATTCTATTTCTTCTTGTAAAATATCGGCTTGTTTTTGTGCCTCTGACAAAATTTTCTGTTTTTTAGCTTGGAGTTCTTTTTGCAATACCGCTGCCCGTTTCCGATCTCCCTCTTGTTTCTCTCCATTCTGCTTGTCCTTCATTTTTTGTTCTAAACTATCCTTATATCTTGAACGGGCATTGCGGACAGAATGTATCAAAGACTTGGTAATGTCTACCTTCTCTATCCCACCAATTGCTTTAACTGAATCATAAATCTGCCTTTGTGCAATGAGAGAAGCTTCATTTAGATTTTCCACAATACATTCTCGATTTATCGAAAAACCTCTTTCCAAACTGGCATTCCCATGAGAAAGAATGAGAATTAATCTGAGAAATGATACCAACTTTTGGTTGTCATCATTACTTGGAATAATACTCATCCATAATGTGTCTAGTCTATCATGTTGTTTTGAAAAAGCATTCATTTTTTCCAAAAAATCTGGTTGGCTACACACACTATTGAACTGGCGATCCACAAGGTCAGCTGCAACACCAGTGATCCAATTATTTGCTAACACTATCTCCAAAGTAGACTTCAGTCGCTCGCTACGTGTCGACTTGAGCACAGCTACTGCAGGGTCCAAGAACGATATGGCTTTGGTTAGTTTGTATTTAAGAGGGGAACGCTCAAGAAGCTTTGCACACAGCTTCTGTAGACATGTCTTACAATCTTGTCTAAAGAGCAGAATTTCCTTTTCTGATACACCTTTAGTTTTTCTAATGGCCTCTCTGGTTGCATATCCAAGATCCACGTACTTTGCATTTAAAAGGTTGGTTTCGTTGAAAATGCCTAACTCAAGCAATGACCTAGCAGAATCCAGCTTATCACTTTTTACAAATCTCTTCATTAGAGATTTCATAAGAGAAATTAAAGCCTCATACAAGAAGGGTGCAAGAGGAGCATCTGATTGAAATTGAATGAGGAATGGTTCTACCATGATTGCAACGGACTGAAAAAAAGCTAGTTTAGGTGCAAGTAGCTTGTCTTTCACAGACGTTGAGATAATATGAAAGCTACGACAATTGGGTGCTTTCTTTGCTGCAATGGATTCATTTACATATGCGACTACATTGGGGAGAATAGTTTCCGCTCGCTCAGCAACTTCTATATTTTGCAACCACCTGACTGCACAGAACTTTTTAGGATAGAGTTCACTGCCACTATAATGTACATAATCTGCTCTACGCGCAGGAACATTTTTTAGTAAATTATACAGAGCCCGAAGAAATTCAACAAGCCCCCAATTGGTTGAATTTATTGCTGCTTTAAAAGCACAATGGAGACTATGGAGGCCACAACTTCCGATATCTAGCATTGTAGGACTATCTGGATCAGTAGTGGATTTTAGCTCTCGAATGAACTTTTGATTGACATTAGGTCCATCCATTGACACCTGTAACAGCTTGACATTTTTCAATTCTAGAAGTGCATCTGAAAAAGCCTTTAACAGGTCAGCAGCTGTCGCATGGCCGAGAAAGGTCGATGTGAAGTAGCGTGTTGAGACTTCATTTGTTTTTAAATTCCAAAAGCGTACCATAATGTCCATTTGACCCTTTTGGGCAACCTTGTTTAGAGACTCGTCAAATCCAATCACTATTTCTGGACACTCTAAGCACATCTTTACAAGGTCTTCATGAAAGTATGGGGCCAAACCATACAAGATTGTGTAACCAATTTTAGCCCTTCCTAATTGTATTTTGTTTGCAATTGTACTGTCTGGAAACATTAATTTAAAGAGATTAACACTTTTTTCAGCTGCCCGCATTGAAGTATGTGACATTATAGAATTCAAGCACCAAATAATTTCAGATTTTGTCACATCATCGTTCACAAGAAAGTTTCTCAGTCTTCCGGCTTCCTTCACAGCAACAGCTGTAGACACGATCTCAGTCACACCCTATAAAGCGAAAAAAAAATTATATACTAACCTGCCTATTTATTTTATCTAATTTTGTAACAATATTGTAGAAGAAGCCTGGGTAAATTGGTTTAATTGAAAATAACTTAACTATGGCTGTATCCAAATAGTCCACCTATTTACTATACCCAACATTTTATTTAAGATTAATAATAATTCTAATTTCCCTTTAGCTTGCATAAAACATAATTTGTCCTCCACCAGCAGAAAATACACAAATAAATAAAACTTAAGTAGGCCTACCTCATTTTTTGCTGACTCTGAAGATGGTGGTAGTAGTAATGGCGAGATGACATTAACAGCAACTGACTGGACAGAAGTTGTAATGGTGGAATTGGAAGAATTTCCTTTTAAAAAAGCAGTCATTGAATAACTCTGCGTTTTATTCAAAGTGGCAGCTTGATGTTTTTTGCCTATAGCGTGACTTGTCAGAGCACGTTTACCCATGTTACTTAATGTGAACTTTGTATTGCATAAATTACACATGGCGGAGTAGTTATCATCTTTTGCTGGCCTAACCCACTCAAACTTCGAATCTAATAACCACGATTCATTGAAACATGTTTTTTTATATTTCGACATTGTCCGGATTTTAAATCTATATCTTCAGTACACACACGCGCCTAAAAACTGAAAAAAGGTAAAACTTTTAAATCAAAGGGTTTGATTTGAATGTCTCAGTTAAAAACCACGTGGAAATATTAGCGAAAATGGAAGTTAAGACAGCACAGCATGAACTAAGGAACATTATCACTTTTAAAAACTGAGTCGTTACGATTAGAAATGAAGGAAATGGAACATCACTTCGGCAAACTGTTTTTTCAGTCACGTTAACATTTTAACAAAAATCTAGTAAGAATTAAATTAAATTGTATTAGTTTTTACGTCTTCTTTTGAACTAAAATAATCGTTATCTGTTAGGTAATCCAGGAATAGTAGTTTTAAAATTGTAATTAATATAATGTATTTTTCAATACTTGCGCATGCGTAAGATGTATTAAACGAGTTGCTATTCCAGTACTTGCTCATGCGTATGACAAAGACTCGAATATCTAGTTCTAGATTCTCCTATGTTCGTATGAGTGACGTCATCAAATTATCAAGGTCAAGAACCATCCCTACTTCTCTCTCGCTCACACATCAGTTCTGCCTGCACTCGCTAGTTACACTCACTCTTTCTTTGTTCAGTTCCGACTTCAGTCTGTTATTAGACGGGCTCACTAGATAGCTTGCTACAAAATAGAGCTTTGTAGGAATATTTGCGCCAATACAGTAAACAACTGATGTTAGAACACCATATCTTGGCACTTGCATTTTGTATCTATTGCAGTCTATAAATTCCCTGACCTGTCTGTAATTTTAAGTTAATTCCCTGACTTTTCCCGGTTTTCCCTGACCTAGTAAAATTCCCTGACTATTCCCGGTTTTCCCTGTCTGTAGCCACCCTGCTGGTTGAAATATTTGAAGAAAACATGGATTAGTATTTCTGCACAGTTACGGGTGTTAGCAGCGCTGGTGGAAATGGGTCCTTAGGGTTTCGGGAACAAAAAAAAAATGATAACATTTGTTCTATAATTATCAATAATATTTCGGTTAAAATGTGTGTGTATGACTACTTTTACTATAGAAGACAGAAGATGTCACCTTTGTGCATTGTATTCTTACCACATGTTTCCTCTTTCCCTAGGTGGGTTTTCTTCATCGAATTTACTCTAAGTAGTTTATTTTTCCTTTTTCTTTAATAATATCAATTTCCTTTATTATAAAATTATTTAACCATTGGGCTACCTCATTTTTAAACATATTTTGTAATCAAATAGTATTCATAAGAAAGTTTGTGGCAAACACTTTTAATAAGATTTAAAATAAATATATTTTACCAAGTCAGTTAAATGTTTTGATACAATTTACATATCTTCAACATCTTGTTTTAAGATTTTGAATGTTTCTTGTTTATCAGGACTAAGATCTGGTTTTCTTTTTTTCTTTTTCTTGCCTTGATTTGCTATTCTCTTCTCTTCTTTATTTTCTTGGACACTAAACATAAAACAAATTGGTTGATCTATCAGGGTTGACATAAACCAGAGATTTATCTGTGGCTGGAAAAAACAGGATTTACCAAAAACCACGATAGACTGGACATATTCCTGCATAACATCACTGGTAAAAATGGATCTTATTTAATAAGTTGTTTTACTTTTCAAATACTTTATTTTATTTTGAATGCATATATTTTAATTTAAAAGTCCATTTGTTTTTTATAAACATAGTGAAGTTTTAAAGTTAATTTATTGAACTCCAGCTTGGGTCAACTTGAATAAAAAATATTTAAGTTTGTAGACTGACACCCCTTACCCCCCTCCCCAAGTTGTTTTAAATCAGGTCAATAATGTGTTTAGACCAACCAAGTTTGGCCTAGAAGCAAGCAAGATAGTTAGACCATTGATTTTAGTCAATTCACGGTTGGTTGAAGGTTATTAATGTTAACCTGTATGTGTAAATAATTATTTTCTTAAAAATGCTATATTATCAATAAAAATTGTTTATAAAAGCTTATACATTATAATTGTAAGAAGGTACAGGAAAGGTAAAGTGTGAACTGTGTTCTTCTTTTCATTGTAAAGGCCATTTTGTGTTTGTCCCCCTTTTATATGTTTCTATCCACCTTTCCTGTACCTTCTTCCAATTATAATGCAATTGCCTCATAAAGCGAAAAGAGGTTTTCCTTCTAGAGTTATATTATAAAAGCTTATAATAATACTTTCCTAAGGATAACTGTAAAATTGGCTTTTTCTTAACCTATTGGTCCACGGGCCACGAATTGGAGACTATTATTTCAGAAAATTAGTACAAAGTGTGTGTGTGTGTTATACAAATATATACAGGATTAAATTTTTTACATAATTTATTTGTCAAAAATAGTACTTTTAAAATATTTTGGCAGCAGCCCTGCACTGATTAATAAACATCAAACATATGTACCACTAACAGTGTAATTATATGTTATCAAAACATTCTATGTAAATGAGATAAGACTAGAATATACTCTTTTTTTTTCAATATTTTAGTCTAGACTTGTTATTTTGTTCTGAATAATTTCCCCTGTTTTCATAAGTTTATCAACAAGACTACAGTGTCACAATAAGGAGCTAAGAGCTACTACGCACCATGTGGTGGACCTGGTTCCAGGACCCCAGTACCGAAGGGGGTTTTCTTGGAACCTCACTAGCTTCAACTGTCTAGACTCAGGGTTGGCATCTTCCCGCACGGTCATGTCGACTTTTATAGTCTGCTTCTTCGACAAGATGGCTTCCGAAACATTTTGTCGTCGTTCCATCTTGATAGGATTTTGGCTCTCCCAGTAACGTACTATGTCCCAGAGAACATACATGGGGGCATCTGTTTTTATGGACATCCTGTTAGCATGCGAGTAAGAAACGCGATACCCAGCATTCAACACAGCAGACCTGTTTCACAAAAGAACCAATTCTTTAAGTTTGAAAGAAAGAGTATATTTATTTTGTTTTTATTGTTCTTACATTTTCTAATATTTATATATTATATTTGCATGGAGGGAGAATGGAAAGCAATTAAGGGAAATACACCCTCAGTACACCTGACAGATTCAATCTCTTATTTACCTGTGATCGACAGTCTATTGCGAGAATAACACCTTAGACCAGGTGGTCATCGAAGCAGGCTTTCCTCTTTGTTGAGTTATTATACATCTTCCCCCTCCTCAACTTTACATCTCATATTATATATGTATAAATAATGAGCCAATCATATATATATATATATATATCAAACTCCTTGTTAAATACTATTTCTTTACTTTAAGGGTGTGTGTAGTCCACTTTTTCAATTCAAAGCGAACTCGAATCGAATATATGAAATATTCTCAAAAGCCCCGAATATTTTATTTTAGTTGTTTCATGCTTGAAAAAATATTAGTTTGTGGTTATTGCACAATTGTTTGTAATATTTTGTATTTCTCTGACGAATCACAATATGCAATTCAATTTCTTCAGTTTTTTTTTCATATGTATATTAATTTGTTATGTACAAAACAGCCCAGAATGGCATAAAATGAACATAAAAATCTTGAAAGTCAGAATTTGTTTCGAAGCTAAGTTGCTAAGTTGAAACTCATGTTTGTTTCGAAGGAAGTCAAAAGTTTAAAAGCTTCACACACCCCTACTTTATTGTGTATATATGGTTAAGAGTGACTCATTGATTAGATGTGGTTTATGTGATGTGTAGTTGGGGAAGTGAGGAGGTGAGTTAGAACTCAACAAAGAGGATACTGTGCTGAAGGCTAGTGGAATGTCAAGGTCAGACACTGATCAAACTGATTATAAAAGTTTGGAGTGGAAGGTATAGATTAAAAAACGTTATAAAAAGGGCTTCCTGTAGGTCTGTTGGAAATAAACACCTTAGTGCAAAAGTGTACTATAAAGATCTTTAAAACTATTAAGATTTTAACTTTTTCTATGGCAGACGTTCAGCAGGAAGTGAGTGGCTGCACACTAGATGTGCAGAGAAAATTGAAGATGTTTTTATTAAGTAACACATTGCTACATAAGCGCAACTAAACCTGTTTTCTCAAATGATTTTTTAAAGCTGTACCTAAGGAATTTCTTAAATAATTTACCTTTTGGTTACTATCACATGTATATTTTAAATTACTCCTATAGTTTATTATTGTTCAATTTTGTTTGACTTTAAAAACAAGTTTCTTAATCTTTTTAACCAAACACTTTGATTGTGAAATATTAATGAGATTGTAATTTCAAATATTTCAACAATTATTACGAAGCTTTACCAATAAAAATATTGACAGCTAAAATGTTCAAGTTATTGTCATTCTAAGCTGTTATATACGTTACAAACCTAATTCATTTGGAAGAAAAATCTGTAATTAGTTAATTGTAACAATTATGCAGTAAAACATTAGCCAATTACTAATTTTAGTGCATAGCGTTATATAAATAACCAACTAATAGAAAATATTAAAACTTCAATTTGGCTTTTGAGAAGATATCATAGATTTGAATTTGTTTTGAATTGAAATGTGGACTTTGCACACCCCTATCAAAATCAAATCAAAAAAATGTAAGATACAAGATTATAAAGATATCACAAGTTTAATTATTTTACATGCATCCAACAGCTGATTTAAAAAAATTATTTATTCATAAACCATACCATATTGTGATTGAAAAAACTAAAGATAGGTCAAATCCAAATTCGAACATGTACAATTTTATTTGACATGTCTAATATGTCTTAAACATCAAAGAGAAGACTTTTTATTGAAAATTAATTATGTTGATACGTTGTATTTATTTACTCTTCAAAATTCACATGTCTATGTAATTCCATTTACCATATTGCTTAAATTTGTTTATTTAAATCAAGATCTTCATGAAAGTATTTGAGGTACATTTTTGAGATGTTTACAAATCTCGAATACCATAGAATGAGGGATTCAAGCATCTCGTCTCTTTTTTAAAAAAAGAAAAAACCCTAAAAAAGTATGTATTAAAATACTCCTTAAACAAATTAGCCATGTTTGATTTGAGCAAGATCACTAGAACACAACCTAATGTAGAGTACATTTACAATTTGCTTGTAGTAAAGTATTGTTTATACATATTTTAAACAAATATGTGCATCAGTTTGCTTGGAGTGAATGGAATGATCACAGTTTGGGAAATCTGGCAGGCTCCATTCCTTTTGACCTTATTTGTTTATGTCATTTTCATATTTCTTAGCTATTTATATCTCATTTTCTTATGAAGACATGTCAAGTTAATATATCCACTTTCATGTATTCATAAATAAAATCATGTTATCTGGAGTTGTCACTTTTGATAGATATTATCAATAACTATAAAATAACAATAACAATTTAGTAAAATATTTTCAATGTTTAACGGAAAAATCATGTTTATATTTTCTAAAAGATGTTCCAAATGTACTTTAGTAACAAAATCAAGGTTTTAAAGTGTGATAATTCAAGTATAAAGTTCCTACAACATTAGTACTTTATCTTCTGGATAGTTTTTCAATCTAATAGCTTGACAACAATTTGTTTCCAAACTCAACAGTAGAGTTGGGTCAAATCCGAAATTCCAAATTACCTTTGAATCTCAAATATGAATTTGAATCATGGAAAAAATTATTAACATAAGAGTAAATATAATATAATAGTAAGAAATACTAATAGTAATTAAATAATTACTTTTTTTTATATAATCCATTCAATTAAGTTTTAAATAACTGGTCTGGGGCCTGGTTGTTGACTTCATCTTATAATTATAATGGTTTTGAATCACCTTTAAGCAGTATTAGCGCTCTAAAACCAATTTCACTTGAAAAAAAATAATCAGGATTTGAGTCTCAAATCTGAAATTTTCTCTAATATCCTTAAAGATTTGAGATCTCATCCCTACTAAAGAATGATGTGTTTTTAAGCTCCAATTAACTCACCTGACACTAAGAATTGACATTGTTTGACAGCGAACAATAGAACACAACCTATCCATTGTGTAATAGAGTGGAACGTCATTAAGTTCTTCACTAATCACAGCGAGTACACCCTCCATTCTGCGTAGTGTGCCGAAAGTGCTCGTATGTATGTGCGTCGACAGTCTCACCACAAAGTCTGTGTCATGTAAAGGTCCACTCCAAATAGGTCCACCTATCTGAAACAATTGTTAAAGGAGTCAATGTTTAGGAAGAAGCTGCGTTTATTTTAATATAATGATACCATAAATATTGAATTACAGATTGGGATTTGAATTAAATTATTAGATCTAAAATAAAATAATTTATTTTTGTCTTGGGGCAGAAAAGAAACACATTTGTGCATGGGCACAACAAAGAAGTCACTTGGGACATCTAAATTTGTGAAAATTTATGTTAGGTTTTGTTTAGAAACTAATTATAATATATTCTAATATTTCAATGTGCAGTCTTTTTACCCCATTTACCTTGTTGGCTTACACTATGGATTAGCTTATAAGATAGGGCCATAGTGTATGTAACCCATAAAGGTAAAACTGCTAGCTTTCAGGCTAAACGAAGTGTACAGATACCAAAATAGTGATTTGATAAAATGCTCATGTTGTTTGTTTTTAAATTATATTTGAACAACAAATTTTGTGAAATAATCACTAAATTGTGAAGACTCAATCTTGTTTTTACAAAATTCAATTAAACACACACCACACATATATTGGGACTTTTTTCCTTAATGTTGTACATCTATTTAAAAAAATATAGTCTGATAGCATCTGTATTATTTTTAAGATTACCTGCAGAATTCAGAAGGAAAGGGGAGGGGGGGATTAAATTAAGGGGCCATCATTCCCACAAGATAATTAGCTTTATTATTTTTTTATCAACATTAATAAACTCGTAACATGAAAACAAATCAAAGTTTCCTACCAATAATGGCTATTATCTTTACAATGCTAACCACCTTTAAGAGAACTGGGATTGAAAAATCAGTTAAAAAACAAAACACATATATAGCTGTGTTGGGACTTGCTACTTTCAAGGAATGTAAAACTCAGAATATACCAAACCATAATATTACAGGTTATTCTTTATAGATGTGAAACGTGGTTTCTTACCTTACACACATCATCACACGACATTGTTTGGATAGTCAAGTCTCATAGATTACAGTGGGCGGGACATGCATTGCGAATGGGATAATCTAGAACTGTGTTCAGGTTGTTAACTGGCAAACAAGATGGGAAGAGATCATTGGGAAAACCTAAAAGCAGATGGGAGGATAATATTAAAATGGAGGGGAGATGGGGTGTAAAGAGGGGGACTGGACAGAACAGTTCAAGAGAGGGATGGGTGGTGTACTTTTGTAAGGGCCACTGTTTCAATGTCAGGTTTTGTTGAGGTTAAGTTATTACCTCAGCTTAAGATGTTTATTACCTGTTTCAATGTTTTTATCACATCACCTGAGCTTAAACTTCATGTTTCACTAACTCAAAGGAGTTTTAGAGGTTATGTAGCATGTCACTCAAGTAAAATGACATCTACAAACTGTAATCTGCACAAAATACTAAACTAAAATAAAGGAATCCAAAGAAGAGAATTAAAACTGATATATTCTGCAATAATATCATTTGTGTTCTACTTACATTAAGTGGATGTTTCCGGATACAAACACCATGCTTCGACAAACTATTCTGCAAGTATGGCGGAAGCAAAGGCGTGGCAGTTTTAAGTGATGTCTGAACCCTTGAACACTTGATGTTGATGAAGGACCTGACTGTCATTGGTTTGATGCCTCGAGCTACGAGCAGTGCTGCCCTAGCAGACTTCCTCAACAACTCTTTCTCCACCTTTCCCCCCTCCCTTCCTTATCACTCATTACATGCCTATATTTGGTCCTGTTTAGAGTCAGAAAAAAGAGTATATAACGGGTGACCCCTAGGGTCATTCAACTGTAGTTAATCATTTTATATCGTCGAAGAAGGAACCTCTGCTCCAGCACCTGAAGAAGAAACTGGTGGTCTTAATGTTTGGGTCGTGGGTCTCACAGCCTCAACAATCTCGTCTGACGTACCAAGTATTCGACAAATATCAAAGTCCTTCAGACTAGTTGCCGTAGTCAAAGAGACTAATTGTTTCTGTTAGTCGAAGCTGCTATAATGTACTCTAAGTCCTAAGAGTGACTAAGTTTTGTCTCTGTGTCCTTCTGACTTAGTTTAGTTAGTCGAAGCGGGTAAAATGTTTTCTGAGTCCTTCAAACTTGTTGTAGTAGTCTAGGAGACTAATTGCGTATCTGTTAGTCAAAGCAGCTGTAATGTTTTCTAAGTCCTTCAGACTCGATATTTTAGTCAAAATGACTAAATTTGGTTTTGTGTCAATCTGAATTAATTTCTTTAGTCAAATAGTTTGACTATATATTTTCCTTATGTCCATATGACATAGCTTAAATGCTGGGGCTTTGAGCTCTATATCTAATAAGGACCTTGCTTTAAGGGTCCTCTTCTCCATAAGTCCATTATTCCGTTTTAAGTCCTTATGACGTCAAAATATCCCATGACGCCGTGCTAACTTGTTGGAATTTTTGTATGGCTACAAGCAGGTTGTCTAATACCTTTATTTGAGGACCTAGTTAGGTCAGTATCTCACAGCATTCTTGTTGGCACCCCTCTTTCTGTGTTACTATTTTGGGTGCACAAAGTGCGAAACACGGCTAGTGTTGCATAGTGGCCCGCACAGATAGTATTTTCATTTGCCCCTTGTTGGCACCTCATTAGTCCAAGTGTTTAAAGTTAGTGTGTACTAGATTTGGCGTATACCCCAGGGAGTGGGTAGTGGTATAAATGTACTATTGAGTGCTCTGGCAGTAACCACTAGGAAAGGACCGGTCATAGTACAATTTTGTGTTGACACCTGATTGTTAGCCATCTGCTAATATAATTCACAGACCGTCCTCTTATCATTTATTAATTAGTGTGTTTATGGGACCTTTCTTAATTTCAAATCATGCTAGTTAGCTTGGCTGACATTTAGCTTAGTAACTCTAAAACTATAATATTTGCAGTTATATTTTTATTAGTAATTAATTCATCGTGTTTTCTGTTTAAACCCTTCTGGTGGTAGTCTGACGCTAGCCCATCTGTTTTGGAATCCAATACTCTCTATCAACTTAACTTCCATTTGACTGTTCCGTATCTTCTTGGACACGTATTCTCCCGCGCTATGGGAAGTTCTTATATTTTTAGAGTTGTTAAATCCTATCATATTTGTCAGTTTAAAACTTAAATGTTTTCCTTTATACTTCTAAGAGTTACATGTTTTCCTTAATCAATTTAACGGACATTTATTACTGTTTTCCTGCTATCAATTGTAACCCTATATCCATCTTTTTATGTTGTTTTTTTAAAATAAATCTATTATTGTTACCTATTTATTTCTCTTACTCTTATGAAATATTTCCCAGTCTCTACTTTGTTATACATTTACTTTGTAATAGTTATCGTTACCTCATCTACATATTAGAGTGAAGGGGAAGCAACGATACAGTTAGTGAGTAAACCTCAAGTTAATTACCGTAGAGAACAACATGACCCCCACTCTGTCAGCTGACGACTGTTCAAAGCATCTCAATGTGTGTTGTTGGATTTAGTTAAGATAAAATTTAATGATGATATTTGATTCAGATATTTATGATATGTTAGAATGTTTTCCAGCATAAAAATCCTACATTTTGAGCAAGAACTAATAATTTTATTTTGAAGACTTTGTTGAGCTAGATTTTTTTTTTTAAAGTTTAGACTTATGAAAATTATTGCCAGTGATTTGTTAGAGATTATTGGAGATAATTTTGAAAGATAACAAATGACAGTTTAGCTATTGGAGTTATAAAACGAATAAATGAAAAATATTTAGACTTATGGTGATTGTTACTATTAAACCAAATATTAATGCAAGATTCTGTGATGAATGAATAGTCTGGCAAAAGGAATATAAGCTTATATTTTGGCAGACAGTCATATCAATTGAAAAGTGAGCCTTTACAATGCTTTATTTAATTAAATATGGCAAAGTTAATTGTAAAAAAAACTTTTACTCATATTTTTAATACCTTTTTCAAACACTTCATAAAGGTTTAGGCATACTTGAAAAGTCCTTTACCCTACAATTAATAAATTTTCACTTGAAACCTGAACCCAGTTATTTAGGAAAAAATTTTCAAACCCAGCTATGGAAGTCTGGTGCTTATTATTTTTTAAATAAATAAATTAGGCCTAATCAACATTAACAAATGAATAATGATTCATTAGAAAAAAAGAATTACTTGAATTATTTATTTATTTAACACTTCATAAAGGCGAAAGTCCAGTTGTATTACATAGCCTACACTAGTTAAAATTTCACTTAAAACCTGAACCCAGTCGTTGAAAAACGTATATTCACAAACATCTGTGGTAACCTATAAGGTGATGACATTTATACAAAATAGCAAGTAATAAATTATTGTATAAAAACATTTCACTCACAAGAATACCTTACTCATATTATAACTATTTGAAAACCTTTTTATGTTTGCAACATTTTAACAACTCACCAAAATCACAAAGAAACATAAATATTACTGATGTTTGAAATTTTAATTCAAGTTATCTAGGTTTAAGTTATCAGTAATTACCGGATTATTTAAGTATTATAATATGTAATTAGTAATCCTTTTTATCATTATAAACTATACCAAACCTAATATTCAAGCATTATTAACACGTTTTTCTTAAAATATTAGGATCCCGCTCAGCGATATGGCAATACCCCATGAAATCAATCATTAAATCTATCAACTAGATTTAAAAATAATGTACTAGTTTTTGGAGGGAATATTAATAAATATTAGTTTATAATATAATAGTAAAATGTGTTTGAAACATGCAAAAGACTTGAAAATGTATTTAAAAATAAATTAAATAATAATTATTAACATATTTCAGCATTCATTTTTTTTCATTTCCACTAAAAAATATTTTTGTTCAAGTGACATTTGAGTAAAAATATACTACCAACCTCTGCATTCAACAAATTAACTCCAAAACAGCTAATCCTCCACATAAAAAGTAATTCAAACAATAAACTGCATTAACCTGAAGTTTTAACTTAGGGTTATATTAAACCTCAACTTAGTTAACTAGTAATTTAACCTGACATTGAAACATTAGCCCTAATTGTAGCAATTAACTTTCGATTTCCTAATACCATACGGTAAGTTGGAGTCCCCTGAGAGGCTAGTTTTCTCACCCCCTTATCCTGGCCCTGAATGATATCACAACAAATGAATCGTACTAAAATCCAAATATTATCTTTGATAAATGGTACACACCCGATGTTTATGACCACAGTGTTGACACAGAGCATCGACAGGAGGACCATGTGGAAGAACAAATTTTATCTGACTGGGTTTGGATCCAGTCTTGTTACACAAACCCAGGGGTTGAAGTGTCATGGTTTCACAGCCCACACATTGGTACACATATGACAACTTACTGAAACACAGGAGTTCCGTTACATAGAGCAGTGGTCAGTAGCCTTAAGCAAGCGGGCCGGATCTGACCCTCTGATTTAATCTGTCCTGCGAAATATTTAGCAAACAAACAATATTGGGTTCATAAAAATGGAACTAATTACTTTACAAGATTTATATATAAAGTTAAAATATTTTGCTTAATATTTTTTCCCAATCCATACATCCCGCAATATCAAAAAGGTTGCCAACCCCTGACATATAGTGTGTGTGTGCGGACGCGAAAGAATGAGAAGTTTTCAGAGAGCCCTCAAATACATCCCACGGCTGCCAAATAGATTATATATAGTAGAATGTAATGATAAATAAAATTTGATTTAGATTTTTAAAATTAGGATCAATTACCAGTTTTGATTAGTAGAAATTATCACTGAATAATCAATAAATTACCATTAATAACATATTTATATTTTCCTTAGTAATCAACGTAAAACATGAAATACTAATGACTTAATCAGGTTATGTGGTATAGAGCACTAGGCTAAATCATGGTTTAAATTAGGAGGGATGGCCAGCACACTTACCTAGGTGATACTGGAGTAGAAATTGTTTAGATATAACACTAAAAAACACAAACACATTTTTAAGGATAAGCTTTCACTGTCACAGACAGCTTTGTCAGGAGAGTAGACTGATGCTTTTGGTTGACTGTTGGTTGACCATACAGTTCAACCAAAAGCATCAGTCTACTTTCCTGACCTGATGAAGCTAAAGAATTTCTACTCCAGTATCACCTACGTAAGTATGCTGGCTATCCCTCCTAATTTAAACCACAATGACTTATTCAGAAATTTTAAATATGGTGGGGTACACTTTTTAGAGCAAAAACAAAAAAATCAGTGGTTTGATATTTTAAAGTTTGATTGTTATCAACAAAATATACAAATATTTGAGGCAGTATTTCCTATCTAATCTTAGTGAATTCCTACCAAAAGTATTTTGATTTGATTGGGTTATAGAAGTAAATTTATTAATTTCTAAGGATATTTGAGTACTCAAATTTTCGAGCTTGAGCTGAGGTTTTAATAGATCATAATCAGGCTCCAGCTCAATAGATTTATAGGCTCAGAAATCTACAGCTTGTTTTATAAGGAAATTTATTTTTGTTCTGTTTTTACTTACAATGGGTGAATCATTGTTTAATTTTCTCCCCACTTGTCTAGATGTTGTTTAAGAACTGTGAAGTTTTGGATAGTGTGTGAGGAAAGTGGGTTGGCGAGGGTGGTAGCCAATAAAGAGACTAGTGTGAAGATAACTATCGGTATGTTAAGTTAAGCAACTAAGCAAATTAGTTTTTGAAAATGAGGAAACAATATGATTATTGCAATAGTGTGCTCGATTTTTTTTAAACACAAAGTATTTTAATTTTCCAACTGTTCTTTTTAGTGTAAATATATTAATACTATTATCACTTCAAATATTGTTGTATCTAATTTTAACAAAGAGTTTTTACTAATTTAATCACATTTTAGCATTATATGAGGGTATTCAATAAAGTGTGATCACAACTTATTTCAAACAAATTCCAAAATATTATTCTAATGTTTCTGTCAAATTTCAAACACATTAGAAAATCCATTAAATTATATGCTTTTGAGAATCACCTAAAAAATATTCACAACTTTCCCTGGCCATTGTAAATGTTTCGACCGAGTTACTCATTTAAATTGGGGAGTAGAAAAAAGAAAAGTGAAAGATCAAGACTATGTAGGGGTGGGGTAGCGATGTCGTTTATGCTGTGGGGGTCCTGTATTTCTTGTATGTGAGGTTTCGCGTTATAGTGCAGCAACTATCCACCTTCTTGCAGACGTCGTTTCCCATCTAATGTGTTATTTCAAACTTCAGATAAGATATGCTTAATACTGACCCATGACAGTTGTATGGCTTAGCACAACATGATGATAAACCATGACATGAACAATGAAGAGAGAGTTGGCCGTAGCCTTCACCAATGAAGCCAACACTTTGAATTTCTTTGGTGTAAGGGACTGTGTATGATTACAAATATGGCTCTTCAGCTTATTTTAAGGTTGATAATGGTGTAGCCAGATCTCATCATCATCAACAGTTATCACTCTAACGAGGAATTCTTCAACATCTTCACCAACAGTCTTTTCGACAACTAGCAAAACTCCACACTCGCTTGTTGTTGCTAAGGATTAAACAGGCTTTGAACCCAGCATGCAAAAACTTGTTTCATGTGTAAGTGCTCATGCACAATATTGTGGGTGTCGACAAAAGATATTCCCGATATATCATAAAATTATATTTTGTCACTTAAAAACATACAAACAAGATCTAATAAACCAAATGAACTATTAGTCTAATAGGAAAATAATCGTCCATATAAATTCATATACACTTGTCATAATTATGCTTACCTTATAGATTCCTTACAAACCGCGGCACTAGTGTATATTTTTACAAATACACGGATGTAGAAATCCGCGCTAACTGAGAGAAGTGGAACAATGTAGCGACTGTAACGATTTGCATGGGATTCAATGCACTGGAGCAATATTCTTAATGCCTGGAATTAAAAAGAAGCAAACTAAAAACAACAATTCTTTAAATATTTCCTATTTATAACTATTACATTTTATAAGTTTGCAAATACAGCCAACTCTTGATAACTCAGACCTCGCTATCTCAGACTTTGGATAATTCAGATAAAATTTTTGTAAATAAAATTGTATTTAGTAACACACCAGCCACATGATTACATTCTAAATATGTTATAGAAGTTGTGTAATGCAGGGGACCGGTGGAAATCTTGAAACGCAGCGCTGCTACTACTACTCCTATCTCGCCCTCGCGCTTGAATACCATATGCTTCCATGCACACCATGCCAGTTGAGAGACAGCTATAGTCATGTCAACCTGTGTCTAGCAATGGCGTTGAACAAGAGAAAGTCCACAACTTTCATTTCCCCTCGATAAGACGGACTTTTTGTAACTCGAACAGACTCCCACCCTCTTTAGTACATGTTATCGAAAGTTGACTGTAGTTATATTATTGCATTTGTTTTTATCTTCACAGAAGTGTTAGCAAAATAGTTTTCTTAGCCTGTACACATATTTGAAATCAGAGTATGTTATTCAAAAAATATTTAGGCTCAAGAAACATTCACTGTAAGTAATCAAAGTCGACCAAATATTGTTGTTTCAGCAATTATTATAGTGATTAAGTGGTGGAGAAACTAAACTTCTATTTACACCCCATTATATCATTAGCTTTCAATGTGTTTCCTGCTTATTTTTTATAATTATGTGTGAATAATAATAAAGAAGAATATCATCATTATGACCGACACTTTAGCTCAGTCGGTAGCGTGCCTGCCTACTGAGATAGGGATCCCGGGTTTGATTTCCGGCATGGTCAAAAAATGTACCATTGGCGAAATGTGGGTTACCCTTTCACAATGATGGATTAATGGCAAGGGAATGGATGTTGTGCTTGTCCTTGTCTTAAGTTAAATTATAAGGCATATTAAGCCATGACAGTCGTAGCCAGCCGGTAGTGGAAAATGTATGGCTTGAATAAAAAACTGGCCTAGACCACAGGCCAGAGACCAAACTGGATGTAAAGTAAAATATCACCACCATCATCAACTGTTTCCAGCCTGTGGCTGGGTCAGTTAAGTAAATATGCCTCCATATTCCTCTTTCTGTCCGTCACTATTCCTCCTTTAATTGCTTCCGTTCTTCTCCTCTCACTTGCACACTGTTAGTTGCTCCTCCCATTTCTTTCTTGGTTTCCCTTGTTGTCTTATTCTAGATACCTCAACTCCATTTTCTTTGCTATTCTCTCCTTTTCCATCTCAGTCTTGCTACCTCTACTATCTCATGTACTCCCTGTACTCCCACTCTTTCCCAGATAAATTCATTCCTAATCTTGTTTATCCTCGTGACAGCTAACATGCTCCTCACAAACTTAATTCTCATGGCCTCCACTTTCCTTGTCTCTCTTACATTCAATGTCCATGTTTCTGCTCTGCTCTGCTCTGCTCGTGCGTGTGTGTGTGTGTGTGTGTGTGTGTGTGTGTGTGTGTGTGTGACTATGGGTATAAAATAAGCCCTATACAGTACCTCCTTACAATTCAAGGGCACTTCTCTCCTCCATAGCAGGTCTTTTATCTACTTAAATCCCCTTGCTGCAATTTTCTTATTTGATTCTTTCTACTCCCACCCTTTGCCTCAATCACACCTTCAGGATATTTTACACTCTGTAAATGTTCTCAGTTTTACTCCATTCAACTCTATAGCTTTACTGCTGTATGCTCTTTCTTATCCTTACCCTCACTTCACACTTCTCCATGCTAAATCTCATTCCACACTCCTTCGCTTCCTCATTCCAATCCTGTAGCTGCTGTTACCTGACGTTCTATTACTTCTCCGCCATACCATCAAGTGATTAACAAGCATCGTGGCTTTCTATCTTTCCTCCTTGAGTTTCCTTTCCGCTTCATTCATGACCATTTTCATTCTGGTTACAAAGAGTAGTGGTGAGAGAACACTCTCCTGCTTCACTCCTCTGTCCAGTCCACCCCTTCTCGATCTTAACACAACTCATGCTCTCCTCATATATACTCTTTAGGAGGCATTTAAGTAAACACCTTAGGGGAGGGAGGGGTTCAAGCTTTACTATTTTTTGCTAACAACGGGTAAAGAGGGGTCAGAACAATGGTTTCATAAGACAGATGGTCAAGAATAGCGCAGTGACCCAGCCACGCCAAATGATTAAAAGTGTCGAGACGTGGATTCAAGGACATTGCTCATCAGATTAAAAGTAGTTATGAGTTTTTTACAACTATAATAATTCATATATTTACTAAAACTAAAACTTAATATTTCAATCATTATTAACACGTTTTTCTTGAAATATTTAGGATCCCGCTCAATGATATGGCAATACCCTGTGAAATAAATCATTAAAACTATCAAATAGATTTAAAAATAATTTAATAGTTTTTGGAGGGAATATTAGTAAAATATTAGTGTATGATATAAAATGTGTCTGAAACATGCATAAGACTCAAAAATGTATTTAATTTAATTTCAATTAAATGTAAATTAAAATATATTTTTGTTATGTACTTTTATAACTTTTTTAAAAAATTTACTTAACTAGTACAATAAATTTGAATTCATTTTACAACAGAGTTTATTATTAATATTTTAAACCAGAAATTTATGAATTGCATTAAAAATAATGGTTATTCCTGTAAAAATAATTACAAAAAAAGTCAACAAATACAAAATAAGCAAGATGAGGTTGTTTGCTTATTTTTGCTACAAATGATTGTAGCCATTTGGCCACCCCATTTTTAAACATCTTACTTCACAAAAGTGGTTTAGTAAATT
Source organism: Timema shepardi (assembly GCA_902151425.1). Taxonomy (NCBI): domain Eukaryota; kingdom Metazoa; phylum Arthropoda; class Insecta; order Phasmatodea; family Timematidae; genus Timema; species Timema shepardi. Next base: position 34,486 of record CABFVX010003600.1, on the reverse strand, counting down.
TGACCAATTTTGTACACTTACCATTTCATGACATGCCTTGTTCTTGAGTGAAATTGATCCATACTTGGAGTAGCATGTTTCTGGAGTATTGCCACACAGGACGGCCATATCAGTGCAAGTGACCAATAGGACACCACCATCACTCACACACTGGACGGCTGCGTCAAGAAAGTGTGAGGGGCAGCCATATGGGTCTAGATCTACAGCATGGAACCTATCCTGATATCTTCGGTGTTGGTACATAACCAAGCTGAAAGAAACAGGTTTATATTTTATATTAAAATGATCAGATGGCTTATAATATGTATCAATGTCCTATACGTACTTACTCTATGGCAATAGGAACTATAAAGTTCGATGCCGCTCTTACAAAAGTACACTACCTATAGGTAAGAAAGTGACTGAAGAGGATGTTTACATCAAAAGTACTTTCAAATCATAATATGAATGATATTAAGAACTCCCAATTTAAAAGAATGCCTTCATTTATGCAAACATTGTTTTAAACTCATTTCAATTTGACTTTAGTTTTTAGTAACTAGTACTTTGAATTAATATTTGTAAAAATATGCCTTTAGAGCCAATAAACAACAAATCCAAATAACTTGATTTCAATCAATTTATTGAAATAACATAAATTAACGGTTAATTTTATAATTTTTAAACCAGTAATGCTTTCGTCAAAAATATTGTAAAAAATTGCCATAGTAGCAGTATGTAGTTTTCAATTTAAAACAATAACATTGACTGAATCACTTCATGTTAAACACTGGAAAACAAAGTTAGATGTTAAAAAAATCAAAGTTTGATTGCTGCTTTGTCAATGTGGTCCTTATGGGTGCCCAAACTAACCTGATTGAACTCTTGAAAATACTCAGTTTCAAATTCCAGGTAATCATTGCTTAAAGTTATCTTTAAAAGAGATGGCAGGAAAGTTTACAGTGTTGTTTTTTTTGCTTGTGAAAGAACAATTATTGCTAAAAAAATTATTACAAAGTCAGCAAGTATAAATCCTGCATGAGAAGTGTAAAGAAGAAATATTTACACGTTTAAAATATTGTTGACTTCTCACTAGAGCAAAGATTTATTTGCTTTAAATCCAAGAAATATATTTTTATACATGCCAAAGGATTTTATTAAAATATGTACTTACTTTTTTTTATAATTTAAGAAATTTTCAAAATGACATTTTACAGTCAACATTGATAATACTTTTAAAAATTGACCGCTGCTGATAAAATGACTTGACAAATGAATATATGAAAGTAAGATCCAGTAACTTTTCTATCTTTCATAGAAAGTTATTTCTAATAAAATGAGAGTGTACACATGGTTTTTCTTACACAGCATCACTATGACTCGCTGTTACTAGATGATTCACATCATTGTGAGCTATATTTGCACGAATACTTGTCACAGCTGCTTCAGAAATATCATTGGCAACTATGGAATTCAAGCCTGGAACTTCTTTGGCATAGCGAATACTTCGAAGTCCAGATGCAGACAGAGCTTCTAGAATGTTCAACCCATTCTGCCAGGTAAAGAAAATAAAAGTTCACACAGTACAAATGTGAATTGTAGAAAGATAACATACATTATTTCTTGGTGCAAAATCTTAACCAATGCCATTTACCTTAATGAATGTAAATAAATTATATGTAATAATAAACTTTGGTCTTACAACCCGTTTTTAAAAATGACTTTCTGGTAAATACTTCATGTAAAGTGACCGTGTTTTATGTTCCTGCATTCATATAAATTGTGCACAAATATAGGAAGAAAATATTTATTGGTATCAAATTTGAATAAATTTGTAGCATTTATTGGAAATATATGCTCCAAGAAAAGACTCTAAATGCAAGAAACTCACCAAAAGTCCCCCACTGTGCTGCGCCGACTGACTGTTTATCACACGCAAGAATAATGGCGTTCTTCCTCCACAAAAAACATTGTTCGTCTGAACGCGGAATAAACATTGAGCGAGTAAAATGCTCTATTCCCCGTGGCGGGGTGTGAAGGGGCGTGTGGCGAGCATGCGCCGTAAGAGTGTAATACGTCCAGAATGTTAATTTTAGCTCCACGTTGATACATTTTTATCCCCTCCCTCCCATCATGTGTCTTGTTTTCCCTATGTTTGTAGTCACCCCTTATCCCCCTCTCTGAGTTGGTATAATCGTATATATAGTTGTATTGTCCGTGATGTTTTTCACTTCTCTCGGCAGGGCCGTCCCCTTGGACATACCTTGGGTTTTCGAGGTACGAATAAAACTTTTCAACAGATATTATTTGAAAATGCTAGAAGCGTCGTATCCGAAGTATAAATATGTCAGATGTATAAACTTTATGTAATTTTCAAAAAGTTAAGTTAGAATCTTTTGAAGTATAAATATGTCAGATGTAGAGTCACCACGTAACATTCAAAAAGTTAAGTTAGAATCTTTTGAAGTATAAATATGTCAGATGTACGTAATATTCAAATGTCTAGTTTAGAATAGTTACAAAATATTTAAAGTACAAATTGGTCGTATGTTTTAGGACTTAGAAGGTATCAAATGCTGTATTTTCGCATAATGTTTATATTGTAAACGCGGTTAATCAGGCAAATGGGAGTTTTCAATGTTGTCAACACAGAGTTTCAGTAATTGTATCATTGACTCCTTTTAACCTTTTGGCCTATATGGCAAAACTTTAATGTTATTACTCGGAAGGAGTAAGTTTGTTTTCTACGACCAGATTTTGTATGGTAAATATTTCCGTAATTTAACTCATTGGCCTTGCGGGCCTGTAGAGTCCATTGTTATTTTTTTTATACTGTCGTATACTAATAGCTTCACTAAACAGTATACTATTCCGATTGTACAAATAACTCATTTTCTATTTTATGTATCCTATTCAAATTTATTTGTCAATATCAATAAAACTACACCATGTTAATTTTTGACATATTTGGTCATAATTTAGTTTCCTGCTTTAGTCTTCCTTCTTGGTGTCCAAAATACTAATATTTTTTAGTACAAGGTCAAGGACATTATAAGTAAACAGACTGTTTACTTTTCTCTTGCATTTCTCACCGCCCTCTGCAAATTTACTACTTTATTATTTTAGTTTAATTTTCTTATTGTGCGCCAGCCTTAGTCTTCTAGGAAGAGTAAGGGCGACGGCACAAATTTGCTTTATCCATTTAGGGAATATGCCTGGTTTATATGATGTGTGAAACCGGGCTCTTTAGTTAGCATGCAAGTTGGTGCATAATCAAAAGTAGATGAAGTGCTTGATGCTTCACCACGGAGCATGTGTGAAACCAGGATCTATCGGTGTTAGATATTTCATGCTCCCAGCAAGTTGTTTCATGTTTGTGGCATTTATTAATAATTTTTCTTTTTGTTTTGTTTTTTTCATTTTTTTAAATTAATAATGACTCGACGTTGCTTTGAAGAAATAAATTGTCAGTTTGTTGGATTGTACCGGGCGAAATAGAACTCCGAGAGACTATTCGCCCGGATAAAGATAGAATTCAGTTAATTATCCAAATTCTACTCTTTTTTCCTAATTTCCCAAAATTGATTGAAAATGATTGGGACACTATAATAAATGTGTAGCTCACACAAACTTCCATTTCGCTAAAGTAAAAGAAGAGTCCCACTATCTTTTTCTGGCAGGAGGGGAAGGGGTGTACTCGCTAATGCAAAACATCAAGCATTGGACATGTTTGGTCAAACATTTTCATGCATCATGCAAGCCAGCCATTACAAAATAAATATGAATAGATGTACATTTTTGTTTGAATCTCAAATATTTTTTAAGCTACAAAAGATATTATTTATACTTTACACAGAAAAACTATATTGAAAGAGATAATCATATCATTTGCCAATGTGTGTATGTATACAATAAAGTCCTTACAAAAAAAAATGAGATCATACACTTTAGGGGTGTTTGGTTAACACTAAGTTTGCTTCATTCAACTTGGAAACCCACAATTTTCTTCACATACTCAAAAATGACATGCGGAAGTGGAACTAAAGTTATATGACCTAAAGTCACAACACCTAAACTAAATTTCTTAACTTCATAACACCTAATTTTATATCTCCTAGCTTCACTAGACCTAAAAGCACTGGACCTAAAATTCATTTTTCATAGATTACTTTAAAATATCCTTTCCTGTTCAAACAGGCAGTGGACCTAAAGGCAGTGGACCTAAACTTTATAAGACCTAACTTTACATGATCTGAACCTAATTTTATAAGACCTAACCTCACAAGCCAACAAGCACAAGAACTAACTTTTTATGGCATGCCGGCATAAGTCCTAAAACAACCTTATTTTTAACACACTGATGGGAACACAGACAAAGGCCTCAATCTTGTCTTGTTTAGTTTTCTGAGCAATGGGAGGTCCGAGTTCAAATCCTGCTGGGAGTATCGTGCTATTCAAGTAAGAAAGGGTGAATCCCATTTATATTTTATTTGCTATCTGTCTTGGATTAAGATAGTTGTTTCAATGTTTATGAATGGTTTGAGTTGAAAATCGAGATATAAAACATACCTTTCAAGATAAAGTGCTTTAATAAACATGGCCACAACACTTGGAATGTGGAATAATGTCAAGCTCAACTAAACTAGTTGACCAATGACAAGGAAGTTGAGATTAGAATCTCAGCCAAGCGTAATGCGGTATTTTTCCTAGATAATTTATCACTCTTTTCAAGCAAATGTGGGAACATTTCCACTAAATTCTTCTTTTCTCAATCATTTGAAATAGTGAAATCAAATGTGGATAGTTCTAACGAGAAGTAAGATGAACATCTTTGACAGGCAATATTGCCTCAATGTTAATAATCTCAAATGATGGGCTCGACTTTTATTTAGGAAGTAAATATTCATCCATCCTGTTCAAATATGCCAGGAGTTTTCCCCCCACTTATTTGTCTACTCATCCTTTCTTCACTTATTTATCTGTACTTAAATTAGAAATATAATAAAAATGTATTGTATAGACATAATTATTACTAACAAAAGAAAAAAAAATTTACCGTGCAATAATCGTGGCCCATATTTTTATGTCACTCGTATCACATATTTACTAGCATGCACATGCTATCCACATACACAATGGTGTAAGAAAGATAAATTTAGAATTTAGATGAAATGTACTCTCATTTGTGTGGAGGAAGAATCGGAAACAATTTATTTCAACTCACCCTCAGTTCAGTACACTTGACAGGAATTTAAACCCTGTCACCCCATCACCAACAGTTCAGTCTATTTTCTGAATCATTCGATTACCAATACAGGCTCCATTGTAGTTATTGAGGGAACAAAGCACATCTCATTAATGGATGCTTGTATTTTACCAGCTTAATCTCATGACATATGACATTAACAAAGTTCACTTATTTGTTAAGTTAATTAGTGAGTTTACTTATTAAAATACGTATTTTATATTTGAACCGTCAAAAGTCTTGAGAGCTGCATCAATCACATACATAGGAAAATTATATATATACTTTTTTATAAAATGTGAGTTTTTTATTTTATTGAAAGCCAATGTATGTCAACACTAGGGCCTAATATATTAACTACCCTAATTAATCACTTTGGAAAATTCAAAATGACCTCCAAAATACTGGAAATTCGAGATGGCCACTGCCAAAATCAAAGAGGGACACTCCCATACCTTATAAGCAGAGGTGGAGTCCATTGATCTTTATAGTATAACTGGATGAATATCTGCGGCTAAAATTTTCTAGCTGTCATCTGCGCACCATTGTGTAAGAGAAAAGGAAACTTTCGATTATCGCTTTCTCTTTTACACACATACAAAGCAATGTGGCATTTCTACATCATTCGCTAATTTTTATGAATATGTGAGATATATCAATGTATGATTAGTTAAACGAAATAAATGGGTTAATAAAAGGTTTGAAGAGCATAACTAAGTTCAACAATCATGACCTGTTTCTTTAAAAAAGTCAATTTAGGCTAAAATAGTAATAATTCCTACAAGTCTATAAACTAAATTATCGTTTGAACGTAAGACTTCTACACAAAGTTTGTCATTCGGACAAAAGTAACCAGGTCTTTAGCAACCTTATTTCATTATAGATATCGAACATTAAATATAACATGGTTTCTGAAAGCAACATACAAGCTAAGAGCCAACTTTATTGTATTGTAATATAGTTATACTTCATACAAGCCTATAAACTAAATGATAATTTGAATGTAAAACTACTACACAAAGTTTGTCATTCAAACAAAAGTAATTAAGTTTGAAGCTACCTTTTTTTTTCATGTTAGATAGCAAACTTCAAATATAATATTGTTTCTGAAACCATTATATAAGCTAATAACCAATTTTAAATATATTGTAACTTAGTCTTGGGCAGATGTAAACAACATGGGCTTAAGCTACATATTTTAAAATATAAAAGATTTTATTCTTATTTGTACAATATTACCTTTAAAACCAAATTTTATATCAGTTAATATAAATGTGTCTTCAGTCAAGTGGGGTATAACAAGAACATTGAAAAAAAACGTTAAATTTGTCCCCTTGCTAGCAGTCAGACAAAAAAATTTGCGTCACAATCTGGTCCATTGCAAGGGGTGTGTTTATGCCCATCCAGTATAGTATAGAGATCACTGGTGAAGCCAGACCCCTAAGCCCAACAAAGCAACCTCATGATTATGAATTCCCTACGCCCAGCAACGAGTTTACATTCTCTCTACAGGTGAATGCTGATGCACTTGACCTATTCCTAATATCTCCTCTTCACCACATCCTCAACACCCTGACCTCTTAACGGTAACTTACCCTTGTCTGGACGGCCCCACGAACATGACACCCCGGATCAAAATGCATTATTAATTCACCATCAACACAGTGCTAATTGGGACATTCCAATATTAAGATTAATTCTTTGTAGGTTTTATAGTAGGTGGAGGTTAGCTACGCTTCAACATGTTTGGGATGTTAGTAGTATGTTAACTCACCTCATGGGGCAACATTGAGCATGGCATTAGTCTCTTTGGTCTAATTTTCCAGCGGTGGGGAGTTTGGAATTTGAATCCTAGTTGGGTGTGATTGTTTTTTGTTTTTTTTTCTAAAGGTTTTCCCCTTTAACTCTACACAAATCCAAATTCAATAACTCAACCTTTATAATCTAAGTATGCCCTATTCAGATAAAACATATGGACAGTCCAGTTGACAAGATAGTAAAAAGGTAAGCCTAATCTGTTTAAGATGCTTCAACAAAACTATAATAATGTAAGCGTATTTAAACCCAATTGTACGCATAGTAGTAATTACTGTCCACATTAATGTGGGGTGTAGGCCTATGAAATATTGCTGCCAAGACTGGAAATAATCAAAATAGGCCCAAGCTTAATGTTTACATGCGGTTTGGTTTAGGGGCCGTCCATAAATTACTTAAGGTTCTTTTTCATGATTTTTGACACCCTCCTACTATGAGTAAAACTATTAAGCTACTCCGGTTGCCGGATGACCTAAGGTATCACTCTCGTGTTAGACTTGACTGCCGATAACAGAGGTCAGGGTTTGAATCCAAGTCGGGTGTAGTGGGGGTGGTTTTTCCAAATTAGTTTTCCACTCTCCTTTCATGCAACTGTGGGTATACTTCCCCTAAAATTCAACCTTCCTCATCCCTAGCAGATTAGTGTAATTAATACATATGTGTATAACTTGAACAGATAATAAGACGTAGTGCTAAAAAAAAAAGCTATTAGTTTGAAAGTGAAAGTTAGGGTAAAATTTGGTTGCATACCTCATATTTGACACCTGCAATTAATGTCTTAGCAAGATCACTGTTTTTGGGCTGTTCAAGTGTTTTATCAGTTTGTTTCCTTCTTCCATTTGAAATATTATTGTTGTGGTCTTCAGAAATCAATGTCAACACTGCAACACTAAAAAATGAAATAAAATGACACAATTATATCCCACTTTTCAGAGCCGTATTGAGAGCACAAGTTCATCCAATTTTAATAGGAAGGACCTTTAAAAATATAAACACATTTTTTGCAGCCAAAATTGAACATTATGCTATATTATTTGTGGTATTTTATAGATGTTGATAGAATATATTTAAAAAAAAAATACAGCTGCAAATAACATGATTTGACGCTGGTTGCAAGGATACATGAAAGTAACTAACTTTTTCCAGCCGTTTTCTTAAGAAAATTAGACTGTATATAGCATTCGGTTTTGCCACTATTACCTGCAAATTAAGTACAGATTAGTTAGGTATTTTATTACTAAATTTATTTTATGAGGCTTTACATTAGTGGGGTTGCTATAACTGCCTGTTATCTAGTTTTCAAAGTTCCTAGCTACATAACCAGAAGATCCGGGTTCAGTCCCCCATGTTTCTAGAATTTTTCTGTAAGGCAGTGGGTCTAGAACGGGGTCAAACTCAGCCTCGTGAGGACAAATGAGGGGCTACTTGAATAAAGAAGTAGCAACTCCAGTCTAGAAAAATGAGATTAACAGTGAGAGGGTTTGTTGTACTAATCACATAATTACACCCTCTAACCAAAATTATTGGTACTAACATGGCTTAAGGCAGCAGCCGCTCAGTCGGTCTATCTTGCTGGTGAGCTCACGTCATGGAGTATTTTATAATTGCTATAGCTGTTAGGACTGCACTTACAGTAAGGCCCGAATTACTTCTAAACCACCAACTTTTAATCATCACTCGAATATTAACTCAACTACCCCACCAGAATGTGAACTAAAGTCTTACATAGAATACTTTTAGTTCAATTTCAAGTTTTTCTTTGTCAATCATGGGATAAGCTTCAGTGGTCAGTACTATCTCTTTTGTGCGATGTTCATTCTTAAATCTAGTGAAGCAATTATTGTTGAACAATTTAGCAGTAGGGTTTAATAATTGTCTGAAGGAAAATGTCCAAGCAATCTTGACCAAAATTGACCAATATATCTTAAACTGTGGCATGTTAATTATTTAATGGGGAGTTAAATATATATCAAGTTATCAGATTAAAACAGATGTTTGTCCTCCACAAGAGATTTATTAAATTTGAAATTACTGATTATACTTTACTGGATGGTGGGTGAAACTTTTTTTTTCATGAATAGCTGGAAAGGGGTGTATTGATTAGGCCACGACTTCAAAAGGAGTATGAGAATTGTGAAAATTTGGAAAACGTTGCTCTAGTTCAGTGGTTCCCAATGTGGGTTATGTATATCTTCAGGGGTATGTGCCAGAAAGTTTGGGGTATACGAAATTATTCAAATAATGGTGGAAAGAGCTACATTTGCCAGCCGTGTAATATAATACAAAAGCTCAGTCAAAAGTTACGAAATCAACTCAACAATATGGTGAGGAGCAGTTCGGGATTTCTTCTATATTTGATCATGAGAAAATGATTTCCATTTCAAATATAAAATAGTTTTATAATTATTAATAAATTGAATGTGTTAGTATTCACAGTAACTTTTGCTATTTGAATGTAAAATATATTTCACCTCATCATTACATTGTTTTTTAATCCCATTATTAAAACATTTAGTTTCAGTTGCAACAAATAAATTAACTACAATAGTAACAAAAGATTATGCTAAAATTAAGAGCGCAATTTATGGAAACGAGGGGTACGCAAGCGAAAAAAGGTTGGGAACCGCTGATCTAGTTGAATAATGATATTTTTAAGTAATGTTCATGGATGTCCTGTTTATGTTATATACCTACAGTAGCCCCATGGCTTCTTTGGTGCTGACTGACAGCTCACAGTTGACTTCTGACAGTCAACATTTAGGAATATACCTAAGTTTTGACCGTCAGAAGTGAAAGCTGCTAAACACATGTTTTTGCAGAGCATATGGTTCGACATAGGGATACATAATTTGGTCTGGTAACTTTTCAAAGCTTTTTAACCGCCAGCTGTAAGCTGTCAATCAGCACCAAAGAAGCCATGAGGCTACTGTATATATACTAATCATGTTGTGTTTTTCTATTTTTACATACAAAATACTCAGATCTAAGATGTTATTGTCTGATATAAAGGGATGGAGAAACAGTTTGATACATTTTCTATGATATTCATACTTGTGGACAGGGGTGCAGAATATGTCCAAACGTGCTAACAAGGTTCAGGGGAAATTAAAGCAGTCTTGGGGAAATTTGGGGATGAGAAAATTCCAACAATTTGTTGACATTTTTAGTACATTCTGGTTCTGATATGGTAGTTTCATTTGTATGAAAAACTAAGGCCAATGACACGTAATACAAAAACCTATAAGTAAGGATCAAGGGAGTATTGCAAGTAGTGATGAGTCTACAAAAAAACGAAAAGTCTGAAAATTAACAATTAAACCAAGGCATCCTGGAACGACACTCCATTGCCTCTTACTCTCAAGATGTAAAGTTAAATGTTGGTACTGGTAAGCCTACTGGCATCAATGAACAATTAATAACAATATGTAATGCACACAAGGAAATGGGAAGGTTGCCATTTCTGGGAGACAACTAAATTTTTCATAAGGTACAGTAGCCCTATGGCTTATTTGGTGCTGACTGACAGCTGACGGCTTAGAAAAGTTACCAGACCAAACTATGTATCCCTACGCCGAACCATATGAACTGCAAAAATATGTGTTTAGCGGCTGTCAGAAGTCAGCTATGAGCTGTCAGTCAGCACCAAAGAAACCATGGGGCTACTGTAGATACTATAAAAATAAATATGATTAAAAATATATTTAAATTTGAATTTTTCAAACTATGTAGTAGGTAATAATCCTTCAGCCTTTATAAAATATTCAATGTTTTATTTTTGAGTGCTATGGTTTTCAGGGATTATTTTTATGAAAATGTTATGTTCTGGGGAAATATTGGATTTCTGAACATATTCTGCACCCCTGCTTGTGGAGTAATTTATATATGGTTTTTGAGCATCATAATTGATTATTTTTTTAAAGTTAAAACTCAAAATTTAGAAAAAAAGAAATGTAAAACAAACTTTTTTTGAACACTTGAATATCCTTAATTAAAAGAGATTTAAGGATTCAAAGAAACCATCAGTCTACTTAAATCATATTTAGGAATCGGATATTGAATTTTATGTCATATTTTTGTGGATCAATTTTTTACTAAAAAGCGTATTTTATTTTTCAAACTAAAGTCTAAGTGAAGTGTGATTGCATGGCTAGGAACTGAATGGGGGACCACCATTACATCGTGTTTTTGGGACAAATACATTGCAGGTCCATCACGTTGCGTCTCCCCCACCTCTCTACACATAACTAACCCTACTCTGACATACAAACAATAGGAATGAAGGGGCGTATATATACATTTACATCGCATTACAAATACATCGCATTTTGCTAGGATAGTGGGCCTGACTCTCACCTCTGACTCTCACTTTGAAGGTGGAGCTGGTTGCAAGGCTAGCGTGCCTGACTCTCACCTCTTACTCTCACTTTGAAGTTAAGTCTGGTTGCAAGGATAGTGGGCCTGACTCTCACTTTGAAGGTGGGGCTGGTTGCAAGGATAGTGTACCTAACTCTCACTTTGAAGGTGGGTGTGGTCGAAAGAATAGTGTAACTTATTCAAAACTTAAATAAACTTCATCATAACCGAGATGCCTAGGCAACTGAATTTACAACACTCCTAAAATAAATACACCATAATTTTGTTCTTTAGTGCTCTAGAAAAAATTGTCTAGATAAAAAGGTATATTTCTAATTTGTACATTATATTCTTATTTTATTATTTCATTTTTTGTTTTTTAGTTGCAACACAGCAATTTGAATTTACAAATTCAATTCTCTGAGTTTTTTAAGGACATTAGATTTTTGGCACGATATAAACTCTCCCTCTCCCAAGGGGAGTCAATTGACCCTTCATTCCTATTGGTTGTACGTCAGAGTAGGGTTCGCTGTGTCTAGAGAGGTGGGGGAAATGCGACGTGATGAACCTGCAATGTATTTGTACCAAAAACGTGATGTGATGTAATTGTATACACCCAATCTGAACTTTGGCTAATTACCTCAAATCCCTATTGAATTCTTGTACAGGATTGTAAAACACATTTTTTGAAGACAAAACAACAATCTCAGCAGCTCCTTCCTTGATGATGAATGGAGCATCACTTTCAGTAATCTTATCTACACATGATGCACTTTTTTGTTGAGATTCGACATTTATCTTTAAAGGTGTATTAGCTAGATTGATGTCTTTAGCCAAGTTATTCATCTGTTACAAAACAAAATCATTTGTCAAGTTTTATGAAAATAATAGTACAAAAAATACATTTCATATATGTACTCTCTTAAAATACAATTTAACTTATGAAATAATTATTAATAGTGTAAACCCTAAACTTTCCTATCTATTTTGTCACGTTTGGAATTACAAAATTAACTGTTTAAACCTTACATACCTACAGGACTTTAAATTGATTTGTGATAAATTACTTACTCATAATGTGATTTGAAAATAAAGAAGGTACTAGTCACTAAGCACGCAAGAAGGCTTGTTTGATATTAGGTACAACATTAATTGGCATTAGTGAAAAATTCTTATATTGTATTCTATGTGGCACCATAAACTCAGACATCTAAATGATCATGACCTCAAACTGGCACTTAAAGAATAAAAACTACATGTATTAGACTTCAATTGCCATAATTGTTTGGAATTCTGTGAAATAGATGGATTCAGAGGGGGGGTAATCGAGGGGGATGTGCCCTCTCTTCTGCCCAAGAAAGTGCAGTCTTAAAAAAAATTCGAAAAGTATAGAAACAAAGCTGAGATTTATTAACTTACAGGGGAAAAAAATAAAATGTATACAGTGTGATAATGAAATATCTAAATATCGCAGAATACAAATTGATTAATTTCCCAAGGAATGTGAAATCTAGAGAAAATCAATGAGTATGTATTTGCCTCAACAGACCAGGACAAGTGAGAGGAAAAACAGGACTATCAGTCAAAAAGGCAAGTGTTATATTGATAAATGCAAGCCTCTCGATAAATTTTTGGGTTGAAGCTATAAACACTGCAAATTATCTTTGCAAGATAACTACCTCTAGAATTATAAATGATGAAACACACTTTTAAAAGCTGGGTAGGAGACATTCTATTCCTGAAAAAAACTTAACTGTTTTTATCCGAAGTTTTTGCTTTAAATAAAAATCCCAAATAAGAAAGGTTTGATGCTAAATAATTCAAAGGAATTTTTGTAGGTTATTTAGAAATCACAAAAGCATATAGAATCTGGATGCAGAATCAGAATAGAATTCAAATCATGAGGGGTATTAAATAAAATATTCTATAACAAGGAACTAAGTAACATCAACTATGTTATATATAGCCTGTGACAAATATCAAGATGATGAACCTGATAATATATGAATAACAGATACAAACGAGGTTGACCCTCATCATCAAGAACCTGATTCGATCCTTAAAAGTTATTCAGATAAAGAAAAGGCATCATCACCAGAATAACCTACCGGTACTCCAGCTCGAACTATGTGAATCAGAAAACCTCTAGTGTGGCCTAATGATTATGATATGTCACATGCTATGATCACTGACAGTGGAATTCAAGAACTCCTCTAAGGCGAACCTACAAATAAATTAAATGAGCCATAAAAGTGGGGATGTAGAGGACGTGAGAAAATGTCATTGATCGTGCATTTTTTATATCAAAACATATCTTTTTGGTCAAAATAAATTAAATATTGCTTCAGTACAAACATGAGTTTAATTTTCTTCCCATGGCTAACTTAACAGTTCTTTAGTATCTGTCAAGACTGTCCTGAAATTTAATGACAAATTTTTCTCTTCATTTAAAAAGTTTATCATCTAATGACACTATGTTCTGGACATATACTCAAGAACTGTTAATATCCCCATGTGAACAAAATTAAAATCTATGTTTGTACTGAAGAAATATTTTATTTATTTCCGCCAAAAAAAAATGGTTTGCTATAAAAATTACAAAAACACTATTATTTTCTCACGTTCCTTACATCCCCACCTTAAAAAAATGATATACGGGTTCTAGTGAGTCTGCCAATGTTTTTAGTCCAAAGATAGTTCCAAAATAAAAATGCAAATCAAACAGTAAACCAGGAAGAAAGGTTGGACTAGTAGGCTATGGTAGGTAGCCAAAGGATTAACACAATGTCTGAGAATGGACTTTGATAGTATTTATGCGCCTTTTTTTAAAAAAAGTGCAAAGATGTTGGGACTAGCAGCTGAAGAAGATATATATACATCAACTGGATGAAAGCTATCAACAATATTCTAAAATGGTGAAATTATCTTTCAAAAAATGTATTTGTGAAATTATTGTTGAGGAAAGTAAAAAAAAAGTTAGGTAACCAAAACCTTGTATGCCTAATTGAAGGTCAAAAAACTGATAAAAACATTCAGAAAAATGGTGATGAAAAAATATAATCAAATGACAAATTAAAACACCAAAGAGGAAACAAAGTTGTCAAGTGACTGCAATGTTTCAGTTTATATTGCCAACCAAGAGAAAGGTAAGTGAGATCTGATGTAAGACTTCTACATGCCAGAATCATGATCAACTTAACTTACACATAACGTTATAGTTATCGTGTTTTTTAATGTATGGACATCATCACAATGCAGTTTACTTAACATTCGCTTAATTTAGAGTTTTCCAGGGAGAACATTCACATTAAGTGGACATTAAATGAAGGTATTGTGTGTTCTAGCTAGCCAATCATGTTGCACATGTTGTCAATAGGGTTATTTAGCAATTCATTTGTTTATGGTATGCAAACCAATTATTTGGCATATTTTTATTTTTTGCGTTTTTGTTAACTTTAAAACGTCACAGCTGCTTGTTACACTTTATACAGTATATCTAGTAAGCTTGTATTGGAAGAATTTATAACCTAACTATCCCAAAACGATTGAGCTTCATTTTAGTGAACTATTTATTTTCAAACAGTCCATATCCATTATCTGTGTTATGCTAGAGTTATGTTAAATTTTGTGAATCCTGATCTTACACTAGTTTCTTTAAGTTATATGAACGTTAAGTTGATCGTTATCCCAGCATGAGGGATCTTGTTCAACCCAAATTATGTGTGGGGATAAAATGTTCATGAAGGAATGGAACAATAAAAGATCACAGCCCAAATATGTGTAAGACATGTTAAAAATGTAACATGAAATACTTTAAAAAGGTGGCCACATCAATGCTAAGTTATATGGATTAAAAACAGCAAAAATTTAAAATGAGGCTATATAAAATCCATATCAGATCTTGATGGGTAGTTTGATGTACTTGTCAATAGCAACCAGGCCAGAAATGTTGCATGCTATTAGTGATTTGACTCAGGTGGAGGCCTGGCATTCCCTTGACTCACTTTAACCAGGGCTTTGGCAATGAACTGGCTACTGCTTCAAGTATGCAGGATAAACCATTAGCTGGGAGTCTCACGAGCAGAAAACAGAGGCACTTTCAACCTTGTAATATAATATTTCTCTGGAAATGAAGTAGCTAAAGAAGCCATTCTTTTAAAAATTAACTTACTAATGGCATGGACGCACCTTGCAGTATGCCTATTATCACAGTATTAACGCATTCAGTTCGAGTAAATAAAAACATGGTTTTGAGTTAACTGCATGTTTGTATAATTTGTAATATTTTTTCAAGTCACAGGTTATTAAAGGTTAGCTCATTATACTTACTTTACCAAAAATGTTAGTTTTCTTTATATAATATATAGCATCAGAAATGATACAAATGAAAATAGAACGTGGAATTAAGCGACAAAATAGTATGTGATAATTAATTGTTAAATACTTCATCTCTGATCCACGTTCATTTCAATGTTGATCCAGTCACCAGCCACTGATCAGGATAACACAAACTATTGAATTTTGAAATGATACGAGAGTTGTGATTGAATTGATATCATTGTCTATGACCAGAACATTCTCGTGAGTACCTACCTTTTTACAAAAAGAAAAGGGTAGACCCTTAAATAGAAGTTCAAGACTCGTCCTATTTCTTATAACAGACATTATTTGCAGCACTGTTGGTCTTTAAATTTTGTACCCAAGGCACTTTCATAATTGTTGACAGATGTGTGTCCGAAAACTGAGAAAAGAACTGGTAACATAATATGTACAAAAACATATGTAGTATTTATACAGTAGACCCATAGCTTCTTTGGTGCTGACTAACAGCTGAGAGCTTTGAAAAGTTACCAAACCAAATTATGTATCCCTACGCCGAACCATATGATCTGAAAAAACATGTGTTTAGCAGCTGTCACTTCTGACAGTCAACATTTATGAATGTAACTAAATGTTGACTGTCAGAAGTCATCTGGGAGCTGTCAGTCAGCACCAAAGAAGCCAAGGGGCTACTGTAGTTAACGCCAAACATTGTACCCTTCGCTTATCCTAAAAGGTAGCAAGCTTACCCTGCAATATTTCACTAGGGCGCAACTTATAAGCTAGGGCCATAATGTAGTCCTTCAAACTAATATTGCTACCTTTCGTGGACATTTAAATAGTGTCTATTTAATTTTCATTCTTCTCGAGTTCAGTTGTCATTTTTCAATTTACATAATTATTTTATATAGACGCAGCTATAACTGTAACTAACAAATTTAATAGCTTGGCTATCCAATCCATAATTAAATTATACTTATGTGTTTAAAAACAATCAGCATTATATTAAACAAATAAAATATTATTAGAGGTTATCCAAAGTGGTTTACCACCAATCAATTTTTGTCCTTAAAAGCTAATTTGGAATGTTCCTGACCTTTTTAAAAAATATATATATATGCCTTTAGAAGCTATTGAAAAGTGGTCTTACCCTAACAAATTTTTGAAATTTGAATGTGTCTCTCTAGAAGCCATAGAATAGAGTTGGGCAACATTGTTTTTATTTTAGTCACGGGTGTGGCGAATGAGAAGTGAGATTCACCCCATCATGTAAAAATTGAGAAATTAGTTTGCTCAGTCGAAAATATTTTAAAACAACATACACTGTTTGAACAAGTTTATCCAATACATGTGTACTTTGACTAATCACAACTGCCTCGGATGAAAATTATGAAAATGGTTCAAATTGAAAATTTAAGACACTTTAATGCTAAATCTATTACTCCTTTTGTCTGAAAAGTTGCAGAAACATTGGTTAAATATCTTATCTAAGCTTGATGTACATTTTAGCTTCACCTCCAAATTGACATAAACAATCCGAGATCTGTATTTGGTCTTGATGAATACTATTATAGAGAACGTCGATTCACACACACACGTTGATCCAAACTTGGTCAATAATTTCGTATCAGCTTTCAAAGATGGCACATTGTTGTCAGTCAGAATATATTTCCACGTATCTGTGACTGAAGAATTCTGGTAAATATTCATTGGTTCCAGACTGTCTGTGCTTGTCCAAAGACACAAGGGTGGACATTTCTTTGCTTGACTTTGTAATGTTAAAGTGGTGTCACTACTCCCTTCTGCTACCTATGACAGGTGGGCCTTAGAATCTTTCAGAATGTGCTAACTCCCGTTTTTTTCATTCGCAGCTCATATCATACAATATTTTACACAAACTCACCTTCCCATTTAGGTCATGTGGTTCCTGTAGAATGGATCAAGCAATGATTTAAATGCCAATATGAAGTAAATGAACTCAGAAAAATAAAGGGGAAAAAAATGAATGGTTGTGTTGCGTCAATGACGAATTCAAAAATCGGAATGCTTCCGATAATATACAGGGAACATCAAGTTACAGCCTGCTCACGCCATCAGGAAAAAGTTTATTTTACTATGAGAAATAGCAGACTCAAATTCGCCACCCTTTTATGGCCGATTCACCACTTGTGGAGATTGGCGATAGGATTGCCCACCCCAGCCATGGAGTGATATTCGCCTGGAAATTTAAAAAATATAATGCTTCTAGAAGCTATTTAGAGTCCTTCCCCTGTCATTTTTTTAAAGTGGATGCCTCTATAGGTTATTTGAAGTTTGATATAAAGCTATCTTGCAGTTTTTTAGTAAAACTTTGAATTTTTGGTTTTGTTGGAGGTTGAGCTCCACAAATGTGGGGGGGGGGGGG
>CABFVX010003600.1:0-16234 GCA_902151425.1 Timema shepardi | reverse complement strand
GGGGGGGGGGGGGATTTTAACCCCATAAGCCCCTCCCCTCTTCCAAAGCCCACGTTGAAAGTTACCAAGTGTCCACATTTGGCTTGGTCTGAGATACGATTACACAAAAGATCGATTTTTTTTCTTCTATTTTATGTACAAGGTTCCTTCTTCACATTGTGTTGTATGCCACGTTCCCGAAAACTGAACGTTTGGTGGTTTTGATTTTAATATAATAGTGTTCCTGGTTGTTTATAGAAGTTATCTTCAGGGCCATTGAAAAAAGAAAAATTACTTTCTTGGACATTTCTCACGAAGTCGTCAACTTATTCCGTTTTTAAAATCCACGTGTATACTTCTGAGCCACAGACGATCTAACCCGTGGTAATTTTAAAAGTCTTTTATGTGTCTAAAATTTATCTCTGACATATTAAGTTGAAAATGGATATTGTGTCTAAAGTTTTGGAGAAAGCTGAAAAAGATGCCGAAGAAAAATACAAAAGTATTCACGTAGAGAAACATTTAGAATTGGAGTATGATCTTGGCACATTATTGGCTATAGACATAAATGATTTGGATCTCAAAACCTTGAGGTTTGTATTAAATACAAAATACAGTCACCTACTCCCAATTATTCATATTGAGTATTTACATTGCTTATTCAACTTTTTATTGTGTATTTTATTTTATTTGAGGGACAACAGTTAATGGACAAGAAGCCCAATTGCAGTAATTAATTATGTTAATCTTTAAGAAAAATTGTGTACTGTCAAAGACTTGTCATAGTTGCGAATTAAATTGTATGTGCAAGGCAAAGCGAGTAATTGTTTAATGTCCTAGCTTGGTAGTCTATTTTTTCATTAATAGGCCTATGTCGTGAATGATTAAAGTTCATATCAAAATATGTTCACTAATTTTCTACTTTGAGCAAAGGAATAATATTTTGTTTATTAAAGGAGAATGATTTAATAATGCTCTGTAATTTCTCACGCAAACGGGAGTACTTTTTATAATGTGGAGAGCAAATTATAGAACTGAATTCTAAGCTGCTTTTCATTAGAGAATAATAAGAGGCAAATCTCTTCAGTGGTTGAATGGCCTAAGGTGTCAGTGTCACTCTTATGTTAGACTGACATGGTGCTAAAAAAGTTTTAAATGACAAATATACAGACATACCCCACACTTTTGACAGGATAGGTTCCAGACCATTGTCGCAGCTCGAAGGATTGCCTTTTTTTTCACTTATTGCTGCATGCAGGCCTTCTGCACAGTAATAATCTAATAGACATATATGACACATTTTAACAAAACAAAGGCAATGTTTTATGCATTGGATATAAGGTACCTAGCTTACTATTGTCATTTCTTCTAGTGAAAATTATGTTAGATTTAATTTTGTTAAGCGCATAAATTGTTCAAATTCACAATTTAATGTTTTCAGATCCTCATATATCATTTAGAATATTTATTTTAAATTCACAACCATGAGCTACGTCCCGAAATTTCATTTCATTGTTTGATCGTTATGAATAATCTATTTACTACAGACCACTGAAAGATTCCTTGTATAGAACTTTAGTTTATACTGGTTTTTAGTGTGAACTACAAAAAAAAAGTTCTATTAACAAGACAAGATAGACACAGAATCAACTTGCTCATAAAATATTAACTGTTAAAAAATCGTGTAACTTATGAATTTTTTTGTAATTGTGAACATTTTTTAATCAAAAATGTCAGGTTTGATGGGGTTATAATCAGGGCTGTAGAGTCAAGAGTTTGTAAAAATGTACCAACAACGGTTTCAAAATAAAAACTTATGAAATTATAACGATAAATATAAGCTAAATAATTTTAATCTCATACTTTTTTTTATTCTTTAAAACCAATAATTGTAATTTAGATTTACAAATTTATTCAAATATTTATTCACATTGACAAAGAGTCTTTCCATTAAGTCATCAAATTATTAGATCATTTTACTACATTAAATTTATTATTCCTAACTTACTGTAATTAATATACTTAAGCAATTCATGAAAAAGTCGGTGTCAAACATTAGAAAAATGAAGCAGTCTGAGTCAAAGGCTTGACTCCACAGCCCTTGCTATATTAATCGTTATTCTGCTTAATAGTAACTTGGTGTAGTGGTCATTGCACCTGACTAAGGTCCTAGGGGTCCCGGGTTTGATTCCTGGCTGGTACTTTAGGTATTTTTCCCTTAAGATGAATGGTCCAAACAGTCGCTAGATTTTGGTTAATTAGGCTGAAGTTAGGTTAAGACTTACACAGGCTCCACAACTTCATAATAACTCCTTTATTGCATTGTGGTTACGATGAGTAGACAGCCTCTTCTGGTGTACCTTGGGCACAGACAAGTAAGAAACAGACTCTCAACCTTACAGGGGTTTTGCTGTGCTCCTTTTGTCAGCTTGAGTCCCTCAACACTGGGCTTCACTAGTGTCACTGCTGGGCGATGATAGGACTAACTGCAGCGATCCTAGTAGTGAAGGACTCAAGCTGCCAAAAGGAGCACAACCATTTTGACCTGGAGGTTGAGTGTCTGGGTATATTATTTGTCTGTGACCTTGGGCAACATTAATTGTCACTGAGCGGCTAGTAGTCTACACATAAGGCGACAGTATCTGGTAGTCATCGCCCTCCTGGTCATATATACCATATGATGAAAAAGAAAGCTTAATAGTATTCAAATGAGTTTTGAATTCTTTTTAACATTTTTTTTTGTTGCAAAACCATTTGCACTTTCTTGTTTAACAAACTTATCATAAACTAAACAAATACTATGAACCTTCACAGGTATAGCTTTTTTTTCTTTGTGTAAACTTTTTACTAAAACCTCATTAGCCTTCGATAACTATTTTAAAGGCCTTTTATATCAATGAAAATGTAAAGAAAGACCTCGAACAATGTTAATTTCAGAACAAAAGTTTGCTAATTAATAAAATACAAATGGTTTCCCAAAGAAAAAGAAAATTAATTTTCTAGAAAGAATTCAACCCACCTTTGTGCAACCTTAAAGAGAACTTCAACTCACAGGAGTTAGTTTTAAGGAAGTCTGTTTCTAATAACAGTAGTACAAATTGCTACAAACATATATTTAGTTTATATATACTAAACTTCTTCAGTGGCCAAAACCCGCCTCGGTGGCGTAGTTGGCTGACACGCTTGTCGTGCTGAGCTCGACTGCTGAGGACGGGGAGATCGAGGTTAAAATCTCGGTCGGGTGAACTGGGGGTGGTTTTTCCAAATGGTTTTCCACTCTCCCTCCATGCAAATGCGGGTTCATGTCCTCTAATACAACCTTCCTAATTCCTAATCCATTAGAGTAATTAGTACTTAAAGCGTATAACCCGACGGGTAGTAAGACGCGGTGCTAAATATTATTATTTCAGTGGCCAAATGGTTCGAGGTGTCTCACTCATTCTAGTTTTGCCTGCTGATGATGCAGAGCTCAGGATTAGAACCCTGGTCAGGCCTATTGAGGATGGTTTTCAATAAATGTTTCCCACTCTCTTTCCATGCAAATGTAGGTATATTACCTCAAAAATGCTCTCTTCCACATCCCTAAACCATTAGAGACATTATTATATTCTTGCATATAACCTGAACATGTAGTAAGAGACACTGATAAAAAAAAAGTTAATTTATATTTTTTAAATGTCACTTTTAGCTCCAATCAGGATAAATACTTAAAAGATCTAGCAAGAGATAATGCCCAACTACTCATCAACAAAATATGGGAGTTGCCGTCTGAGCGAATTGACGAAGCAATTGTCGTGAAGCTCCCACCACCTTCCTTCATCTTACCAAGAGAAAATCCTGTCCCTAAGCCTAAGCCAATTAGCAAGTGGCAGAAATATGCACAAGAGAAAGGTATTACAAAGAAGCGCAAGTCCAAAGTTACTTGGGATGAAGTTTTAAAGGTAAATATGAATGGACTTTGGTATGATTAGATCATTTTTATATTTACTTTTTTTCTTTTCTTAAAGGCTACAAACCCAAAGATGAGACTATAGAGAGGATTCTGAACTGCTAATAATTTGCCTTATCCTGTTTCAACATCTACAACTTAAGGTTGTCTTGGGTATGGGGAAGAATACAAATGTGTTGTGCATCATTAAGATGACCAACAGCCATTTTAGGGGTGTAGTGGAGCGTAAACGCCATTCCAGCACTGTTTTTCAAGAAAAAATATTCAACTTAATTTTTGTAAAGTTTTACACTCTGCAATTCTAAGTTAACTAATTGATTTCATATCAATATTATGTTAAAACTTTTTTTCATGCCATGAATCATTAAATTCTGTTGAAATTTACTGTGCTCAATGTGAATTTTTGGAATCTTACGCTAAGTAAGTTTCTGTAGTAACCATTAAAAATTGTTTCAAATAGCTTATATAGGCATTTATGTTTGTGAAATTTTTTCACTTACAACTGTTGGGGGCTAGACCAATCATCTCCCCCCCTACCCCTTTCAACTCTGGGGTGGCTACGGTCTTGCATCCCAGCATTGCTACATTTACAACTACACCACTGAATCACTGAGATTTTTTAGTTTTGAGTCCTGGTGATTTTGAATATTTTTTTTTATGTTTTAGGAAAGCAGCTGTAAAATAATTGATTAAAACACACATTGCATTATTATTATTATTTTTATTAGCATCGCATCTTACTACTCGTTCGGGTTATACGCACTTACGCTAATGTGTAATGGTAGGGTGATTGTGAGATGAAATGAAGGACCTACAGTTTACATGGAATCCGAACCATGGTGGAGGCCTGGCATTCCCCACATTCACAAGATGTCTTGTCAGAGGTGAAGGAAGTGTTTGGTAATCAGATAAATCTGTGCCGTGTCCGAGGATTGAACCCTGGCCGCCAGCACAGAAGTCTGACACCTTACCCCTAGACCGCCAGGTCACCTCACATTGCATTAAAATTATCTTTTGGTACAGGTATTCTGACATTCATAGCTATTCAAAATATCTAGATTATTCACATTCAAAGTTGGATACTAGATGTCTATCATATATTATCTTACAACTTAGCCTAATGGCTGTAAATTTCAAGTTGTTTTGCTGTTCATGGTTGTTTGACTCTCCTGTAGTAGAAGAAACATCAACTTTTAACGTAGGATCCACATCTGGTACAGAGTAAAGGCGTCATATACTCCCATTCATGCTGCATTACCTGCCCATTGTAACCTGTGAGATTTTATTACTCTAACAATGTCTGGTGAGGACAGGGTAAGCCCATCAATATATAACCTCCTCCACTCTCCGCTATCATAATCCATTTTGGGACCTAATATCTTCCTAAGCACCCTGTTTTCAAACATTCTAAATTTCTTTTCGTCAAATGATCAATCTACATATATTGACCTTTTTCTTAACCTGAACCTAAACTATTTAACTAATTTTTATTTTTAAGTGCCGCTCATTGTTTTGAACTTGTAACCTGCTACATCAATGTATTAATAATTTTAGAAATGGGTACCGAACTATGGATACAAACGTGCTGAAGCGGAGAAACAAAAGGACTGGCTCATAGAGCTCCCAGGCAATGCTGATCCTTTAGAAGACCAGTATGCCAAGAAGATGGACATTAAAAAGGAGAAGGTTGCTAAAAATGAATTTCAAAGATTAAAAAATTTGGCTGTGTCAAAGAATATTAAAGTCCCAAGAGTTGGAATAACCACCGCTGAAAAATTAAGTTCTGAGCAGGTGAGTTTATCATCATAGCAGGTAATTAACACAATCGGGTCTTTTGGCTATAATTATATGTTCATTTCATTTGAAGTTAGGCACAAACTTTTCCGACTCAAGGTTGCTGTTTTGTCATTGTTTAAACTTATTGATATATATATATTATTTAATGTTATGTTTCTTATATCAAAGGTGAAATTACATTAGATTTTTATTATTTTATCTTATTTCTAAATTAGAAAAGAATGATTTTTTAAGATAAAAGTATTAATAATAGTGGTATTTCTTACCCATTCCAAGGAAATACTAAGGGGATTTTTCCTAATCACTTGAGATCTATGGATTAAATCATTCATAATATTTTGTTAAAAAAAATTACATCGGCCCATTTAAAAAAAAATCCTATGTAATTTCTAAACCAAGATGTACAGTAACTTTCATGGTTATTGTACTCTTTTTTTTCAATTCGTTAATAATTATTTGTTTCTACAGCTAGGAAAAGCATTAACAGTGGCTAAAGTATCAACAGCATCCTTGGGTAAGTTTCAAGCGAAACTGCCAAAAGAGAAAACGGCCAAGAAAGTTGGAGCTCTTCTCCCAACTGTCAAAAAAAGGAAACAACCATATGTTACCCCAGAGCAAGAAAAGAAGGGCAACATTAAAATCTTAGATAATATTTTGAATAAGAAGCCAAAATTGGATGTGGAGAAAGCGGTAAACAGAGAGATCTTCAGAGAGCAGCAACAGTAAGTTTGTGTTTCATCAGCCTTTAGTGTCTTTCATAAAGATAGCCACTTATTTAAGAAATGTTTTTGTGAGATGTATATTTCCCCCCAACAATTTCTCAGTACCTGTTTGTGTTACATACGAACATTAATCATGCTAACATAATAAGGATAAGGAAGATAAGACTTTTAGTGTAAATGTGGAGCGAACGTGGAAAACCACTTGTAGTACACATGACCGAGAGTCAAACCCAGATTTCCTTGTTGGTATCCAGTCTAACACAAAAGTGACTAATTATAACATGTGGCCATCGATGTGGTTTGTGTGTTTTGTTCATACTTACAATCTTTGAGCTAATTGTTTTTTGTTTTTTGACCGAAATTGTTACACACCATGTCCAATTTTATTTGCCTTTGAACCACAATTCCTGAACAAGTGTTGTCAAACATTTCGAATAACTCAACCCTTTTGGTCCTATTAATAAATAATCAAAATAGCCATATTTTGTTCTTTAAACTTATTATCTTCCCCAGCACTAATTCACCAATCATGGGAAGGTCAGGCAGGGTTCAACTCTAGACAGAGTGTCCTGAGGTGGTTTTTAACTCTCCATACCCAGAAGTGCAGGGACACTTCCTCTTAATTCTACCTTCCTCATACCTATTCTAACTGAAACTATATCGACAGACCGGATACGCAGATTAATTATCAAGGCCAAGATGTCAGCCTTTTTAAAAAGGGTTAAATAAATTACTTGGCACACTACTGTCAACTTATTATTTAAAATAATTCTGTTCGAGTTGATCATTATAAAAACATAAGGTGGTCTTTCACCTATCCATCGGCAGAGTAGGTGTTGATTAAACATTAGCTTTCAGTGAGGCTGAAATAAGGTGAAGCACCATAATGCATGAACTCATATGGTTTGACCTTCAATGACATGCTATATTAAACTGAGCAGATTATTTTTATTTTTATTGTGTATATGTAAATATTTTTACATCCATTACTGTTTCCAACCTGTGGTCTGAGTCACTTTTTTATTTAAACCATATATTTTACACTGCTGGCTTGCTAGGCCTGTCATAGTCTTATATGACTTATAATCTATCTTAAGACTTGGACAGGCTCAACATCCTGTCCCCGGCCGTTAATTTATGAATGTTAAAGGCTAAACTCAAATTTTCGGCCATGGTGGAAATCGAACCTGGGACCCTTAGCACAGTAGACAGACACGCTACTGTCTGAGCTAAGTTGTCAGACCCCACCCCCCCTCTATGTATATATAGTTTGAACCACTTTAACCATATGAACACCACCTGTTTTAGTTTGATATCTTTATAATAATCAGAATTTGCTACGAGTGCTCAATCTTGGGCCATCCAAGCATGGTAGCATAATTTTCTGTTCGGAAGAACAGTAGGTATCTGAAAGTATATAAAGTTAATTTCATCTAGTCATATGCAAACTCCTGTGACCTGCAGCTCTCACCTTTAATGGATATCAATGTTGACTGCAAACAATTATGTTGAGCTATTTTTCAAACTGTTCTTCTAACAAAATCTTACTATACATTGGGGATCACTGTTTTTATCCCCCCCCCNCCCCCCATTATGAAAATGCCAATGGAGTGCCACTTATTCGCAACCATTACTCCTATAATAAAGTTTTGATAACTCTTTATCCAAATGTATCACAAAAATATATTTAAAAAATAAATAAAAAGGAAAAACCAATAAGTGCATGGAGAAAGGTAAGATGTAAGAAGAATCATTAGGTGAGTTCTCTTACTTAAATATGTACTTATTAGGTATTTGACTTTTTCTTTATTTTTATCATTTTCCATTACTATAAAAATGTAGCTATTGTTAAACAAAAAATATTATTCAAATTGATTTTAGTAGATGTGTAAATGATACCCAAATGCATAGAAGAAATGTTTTGTTTTTAGGAGGTCAGAGGAGAAGAGTAATCAACCCCCAAGGAAGGGCAGAGGTAAAAAGCGAAGTGGCGATAAAAAGGGCAAAGGTTCAGGCAAGCGACCTGGAACAAAACCACGAGGTGGGATGGGCGCAAGAAGGAAACCTGGACAGACGACTGGCAGAAAGAGGCGTTAACAACAATGATTTTTTTCATAACTATGATTTGTAACAGATTTTTTTTTATAGAAATAAGACATTTTGTTGAAATTTCTTAAAATTAAATGCATCATCTTTTTGAATAAAAAAGGACAAGATTTTTTT
The DNA here is from genome assembly GCA_902151425.1 of Timema shepardi. Classification (NCBI taxonomy): domain Eukaryota; kingdom Metazoa; phylum Arthropoda; class Insecta; order Phasmatodea; family Timematidae; genus Timema; species Timema shepardi. The sequence continues at coordinate 7,564 of CABFVX010003600.1, read as the reverse complement.
GTAACAAAATCTTTCCTACGGTACTTGATTTTTTTTCATCTTGAGTGCAAATAAGTGTATGGCACCTTATACACTTTATGTCAACTATGTACAACTAGAGTTGGATACACAAATAAAAGTTACATTTGTGTTATTAAGTTTGATTGTAAATATTATTTCATTTGTTTAATTGCCTACAAATATGTTCAATTTTAATTGAATAAAATATAAAGAAAATATCTTAGTAAACAAGCCTATTTTAAAAACAACCTGTTAACTTATGTTTTAATCCAGCGTTTATGGTTTTTGAGTCACCCATCCTCACAATGGGCATGACTTGTGAATTAATGAATGATTTATATTAATTGTATGGAAGTAATAGCCTTATATAACCTATAATAAGTTCATTTTTCTAGTTATAATTATAGTTATTCCCAAGACGTAGCCAAATTAATTCTCAATATGAAACACAAGCTTAACTCTTGGACTAAGGTCACACAAAGTGATTAAGAGGTGATAAGCGATATTGAACAGTGAGCGTTTGGTTGGTCAAAAATACAATAGGTTTTCTAAGAGCTCACTCACATTTTAATCAGTGGTCAGTATAGTTCACTCTTTTATTACTCTTGATTTGTAGGTAGATTGGTACATTTTCATTGTTACACGCATTTATACAGTGAAGTAAAGTTATAGGTTAGTCATGATTTAACTGCTTCGGTGGCATTGCTAGCTAATGCACCAGTTTCGTGTTGAGCTAGCCTGCCAAGGACAGGAAGATCGAGGTTTGAATCTTGTTTGGGTGAACTGGAGGTTTTTTTTCCTAAATGGTTTTCCTTTCTCCCTTCATGCAAATGCAGGTTCACTTCCTCTATATTAAACTTTCCCAATTCCTAACCCCCTAGCGCCATTAGTACTTAAGTATATAACCCAAACGGGTAGTCGGACGTGGTGCTAAATATTAGTATTATTTATTTGCAGGCCTTTTTACCTGAGAGGGGAACTTGAAGACCTTCTGTACTTAAAATTTTCTTAGGTGTCCCACATTACAAAGTGCCAGGCATGTATGCAGGGGTGACATATGTCTTAAGGGCCAATTAACCCCTTTGTGAAAGTCAGAAAAACTAATACCAAATATAAATTCAAAATTTTAGATACAATTTATCCATATTTGTAAGACCTTGCTTCAGTGTCAATCTTCCTGCTATCTTCCTTGCCCATGTCTTCATACAAAGGTTTTTAATTGAGGTAAGAGGGTGAAGTGAGTGATATTTTTGTAAAATCTACCTCCATATTAGGGGAAAAGTATGCTATAGCATTTCAAACCATAGTTCACGTTAATAGTTGTTTGCGGAAAAAGGAAGATGTCACTTTTATGCATTGGCTCAGACAAGTTTGATGTAACTTATCACTCAAAATCAATTTAGGTCTTTCCTTACACTAGGTGTATTTGTGTGCACAGAGCTTAAATATTTGTTAGCTTAGGAAAATAATATCAGCCTCGACACTTTAGAAGTGTCACTGACAATATATTGGCAAAAAAAAAGAGCATTTATCTTGTGTGTGTGTGTGTGTGTGTGCGTGTGTGCGTGTGTGTGTGTGTGTGTGTGTGTGTGCCGCACATACTTTTTTTTGTAATATTCTGTGTTTATGTACACTTAGCTTATGATAAGCTTATGCTTGGTTCAAATATGGTGTAGTTTTTATTATAGATTTATAGAATAAATTGTCGAGGTAAGCCTGCTTTCATTCAAGGTAAGTCATCAATAAACTACCGTTAATTTGGGGGATGGTCATATAGCCTGAATGGGTAGTAAAATGCAGTGCTTAAAAATGGAGATGGAATTAAAAAAAGCTTTGATCTATAACGTTATAACAATGTTAAAAATAGACTGCCCATAGGAAAAGGGATCTTATCTTCCCAGAACAAATTGTTCAGGAGAGCCGTAAAACAAACTTTGTGTGAAAAATTGTCTTTTTTTTATTTAAAAAAAAATCTTCTATCCTTTCTGCACATGTTAAACCATCTATTAATTAATAAGGGTTTAAAATGGCGTTAAGAGAGGCTAATGTAGGGATAAGGGAAAAGTACCTAATCTTCCCCAATGTAAATCTTATTGATAAAGGTCGGATCACTTTTATATTCTGTACTGTTCAGTTAAGAAAATAATAGTGTAACACATTAGCCAGTTATTGTGTTGGCTTATGGAATAAATAAATAAATATTTGGAATTTAAATGATTACTTCTTAATGTCTCAACAGTTTTAATAACAATAGGTTAGATCTTTTCTAATGTTATATAATAGAATAGGTTAACATTTTCAAAATAATACTGTTTGTTTAAAATCTTAAAAATGTTTGTTTTAAATAAATAATACAAAATTGATAATAAAAGTGTTTTATATCCCAAGTATAGGTGTAATACAACTTTTCCTCTATAATATGCCTCCAACTAGACAATTTTGCAGGGATGAATGTTAAATTATTTGACTATAAATTTTGTTATTTGCAAAGATAATGAAAATTTAAGACAACTACTGCATTCAGCATAAAATTTCACATAGGAGTACACCAAAATAATATGAATAATCCTAAAGAGAATGAAAGTTTTCTTATACTTAAAGTTTAACAAACTTTAACCTCCATTTCTGAAAAACTGCTTCTTTTTAAAAAAACGAATTCAGATAAAAAAAACACTAAAAGTATCATTACTGTAATTTTATTGCCAACATTTTTATAAGAAAACATCAATCAATACTTAAGTTTCGGTTTTGGCAAGAATGTCTCTTTTCTTATGGACAATCATTAGTAGTAAATTTGAAGAAAAATCATCAAACCATTTCTCTGTAACGCCAGGTACAGACAAATTTGTAAAACTCATTATTTTGTTTGGGAGAAGAAGTTGATGATAATGATAACGGGGGTAGAAAATATTCAGGATTTTAATACTTTATCAAGTTAAACTACAAACAAGTGTAAAGTAAATAAGTGGTGATACTAGGATGTACGTCTGCAATTATATATTATATTCGAAAAAGAATGTATTACAATGTTAATTTTAGTCCCATTTAGAATAAAATCAAAGTTTCTGTCTGGTTGGTGACCTGGTGGTCTAGAAATAAAGTGTCGGACTTTTAAGCTGGGGTCCGGGGTTCAACCCTCGGTCCTGGCACAGATTTATCTGATTACCAAACCCTTCCTTCAGCTCTGACAATACATGTATTAATCACAACTTGTGAATGTGGGGAATGCCAGGCCTCCACCGTGGTTCGGATGCCACGTTAAACTGAAGGTCCTCCATTTCATCTCGCAATCACCTTATCATTACACATTAGTGTAAGTGCGTATAGCCCGAACGGGTAGTAAGACACTGTGCTAATAATAATAATAATAATAATAATAATAATAATAATAATAATAGTAATAGTAATTCTGTCTGGAGATTATAGGGGAGGAGGTATAATTTTAACTTTAGATTCTATACCACTAAGCTCAAACCACATTGACCAGACAGCCTAATATAAATTATTTTATTGATGTGAAGCGTGGGTTTGTCAGGAGAAACACAAGAGCAAGGTGAATGCGGTTGAAATGAGATATCAAAGAAATGTAACTATGTGGAAAAACTTGTATGCACAGTCATTAATGAATAGGATCTGAAGAAGTGTGGTTTGAAAGGGAATCTTTGTCTGTGGCAAAGGTATTAACCCTGTTTTTGTTCAGACAGCTGAGAGTACCTCCTCAAATGTTACACAGCTGTATAAGATTTTATTCCCCATCCACAATATAATTCATTCTATTGTGTCTGATTTTTATCGAACCTTGTTATAGTTAAACAATTTGACTTTTATATTAGACTAGCCTGATGTCCGTTCTTTGCACGTGATATTGTGTTATTTATTTTTGGATGTAAACGAGGAATTTTGTTTGAATCTTAATGGCATGGTTCTTAGCGCTAGCTGAGAAACGCCGCTAGGAGGTGACCATGTATTATTTCTCATGGGGAGTTTTATTTTCGGTAGGCCCCCTTTTCTACTGCCTGGGGTGTTGTCAGCTGAGTGTGGCTGAACAGGTCACCCACCTCCTTGGGCCCTCTCACTCGCACAGACACTACAAACCACAAAATTCAGCAAAATATAAACTACAGACTTTTACAGTAATATAATTTTAGTTTTTGTCAATTCTCCATATTTTTATGAGTGTATTGATAAACAAAATTATCAATTTTCTAATATTAAACAGAAAAAAGTGAAATATTTATGGGCAAGGTTTTTGAGCATCGTCCCCTTCTTACTCAACCTTTCATGTGAACATAAATTCAAACTTCAAACAATAGTGCTCAAATAAACAACTTGTCGTTTAGGCCCTTCATCTGGATTTTGATTTTAGTGAGCTGTCTAAATAATATAAAATCAAATTATATTAAATAGGCCTAAATATGATTATAGTATAATTTGATTTGCTGTTTACTTGCAAGTATAAATGGTAATAGAAATTTCATAATGATTTGCTGTTTTGAGAAAATAAAGTACTTTATTTGCATCAGTTCTAGAGCACCATCCCGAATTAAAAAATAAACTTTTGTACTTTGGTATGTAAATAATGGCTAAAGTTAAGGCAGTAGAAAAATCACTGTTATAAATAAACATACAAGTAGCCAACAACATAGGAGTGGTAGTAACTGATATCTAGCAGAAGTTTTTTTAAATTTCAAACATTTATCAACCAATGTGAAAATAATTAAGAGAAAAACTAATCTGGTCGATGTTTGGCATCGGTGGTGGACGGACATGTTTTGCTGTTGTATTAGATACGTCTATATCAGTGTTGTTGGATATGGTGGATTTCAGTGACAAATACGATGTTGATTCGGCTATGACAGAACTATACTCAAATATTCAACAAAATTCTCAAACTAGTGCAATAGATTTAAAATCAGGTTGTTCAAGATCACCATCAAACAATCAAATTATGGAGAAAGTGAAATCTAGTGTAGCATGTGTTGCGGTCAAACCAACAGGACAAGCATCAGCCAAAGTTCCCAAAGTAGCTAATGCCAAGGAGTCAAATTGGGACAATTGTTTCAGATGACAGTATAGAAGTCGAAATAGATGTATTTAATTCTTCTAATCCAGGGCCGTACAAAATTATTATTTCAAATACATCGGAAATTAATTCATAATTTACATCTAATGAAAGGAGGAAAGGGTTTATTTCCTGAGTGTAAGAGTGTAGCTAGCATTGTTCTGGCATGGAAAAACCAATTTGTTATGTATAAAGGAAGCTAATAGTCTTAAGGAAGATAGGGAACTGTATGATCTTTTGAAGGTTTAAGTTGACAGGTTGGGTCGTAATGAACATCAGATTGGAGTTATTCATAATATTCAACTCGAGTTTTCATAGGAATTTAGCCTATTAAGGAAGAATTCGAGAGAAAAAAGTGAATCTTCAATATTACAGGTATGACGTTTCAATAAGCGCAATCCTGATACACCAGAGTGGTTTGACCCCTCTGGTAAAGTAGCAGTGACTTTTGTGGAGAAAGAGCTACCGTTTTATGTTATGTATTTTTCTAGGGTGGAGGTCAAGCCTTATGTTTAACCAGCGACGCAATGTCACGATTGTTTACGTTTTGCCCATCTCACTGTCAAGGTGGTAGGGGGTAAACAATCGCTCAAAGGAGGTTATCATTATATACTTTAAAACAAAATGTTAACCTGTGATAAACTATTAAAGCTACTATCGTCCGGCAGCTGTTACTTGGCGAAATTTGCTACATTCGAAACGTAATTCTTGGTGTTTATATAGCGAGTCTCTTTACAATTTCCCTCGATGTATCTCTCTCTGATACAGGTTTGACATAGAAAAATCTAAGTATGGGAAAGCTGCCATTTTGGATTTACTCTCGAAATATATAAAATGCATACATTGCTCCAATTAACGTCAAATATATATCAAATAGTAAATTTTTTTGAACCAGGAGATTATATTTTAATCCATTTAAAACCACGCATACCAGTAATAAGCTTTAGAAAGGCATTTGATATGTTTGTTGAGGTCTTTTTCTTCATCATAAACCATGCAGTATCTTATTTGTTACCGTTCTAAACGCTGCTTATTATTTTGTTTCAAGTGCTGATTATTGTGATCTGGTGTAGTTATTATGGATGAGAATTCAGTTGTGAAATGTGTCCTTTGTGACAAGAACTTATTTGATGAACAAACAGTGACATTACGAAGCAAAGGAAGTGAGGAAATAAACAAAGCAAGTGAATCAAAAGTAAGTGATATACAAACTCAAGAAGAACAGTCCGTTCATTCGAAATGTAGGAAAACATGGAGTAATTAAAATAACATTGAAGCATTTAAAAGTACAAAACCAGCTCCTAGTACTAGTAATGAACGTGTGCTTCTATCACAAGTGGAAAAATTCAATAATTATTATCTGTTTTGTGGGCAGGAAGCCATTCGATAGTAGAAAGAGAGGGCGTAATATTTTTTAAGTTCAAACTCATTCATTGCATGCTATCATAATGAATGTATGCACCAGTAAAGACAAATAATGGAGTAAACCAGTATTGGCAAAACTTGTATTTGCTGAGGACCTTCCAGCCGTAGATGCAGTTTACCACAATCAATGTAACGTAAACTTCAGAAATGGAATAGCAATTCCAACAAGGTATGCCACAAAATGAAGCAACAAATGAAAAGCTGCAACTGAAAGGTCGACCACAGCACGAAAGAACAATTAGTTTCCTTGCTGTCAAACAATACCTCAAAAATAAAGACGAAGACCAAATAACTATATGTAACTTAGTGAAAAGAATGGAAGCAAATCTGAAGTCTTCTGTTTCAGAATATCAAGCATTCTGAATATTCTTCAAGTGTTTATGAAGACAGTAATTGGAGTAAAAAAGATCAGAAATCAGCTTACATAGGCTAAGCGATTAAACAAGCAATAAAACCACGATTCTTTGTAGCACCTCTCCAATTCGAACTTGCAATGCAAATGCACCACCATTTTGGTTCAAGGTTTTTGATAGATTATTTACACCAGAATGGTTTTTGCTCCTCCTATAATGAAGTATAGAAATATGAAAGGAATGCATTAACAACATCAAACCTGGATATATTGATATATTCGCATTAGTTCATTCAGTATGTTGTAGACAACATAGACCACAGCATTAACACACTTGGTGAACATGGCACCTTCCATGGTATGGATTCCATACCAGCAATAACTCCTGTCAAGATCATATCTAGAGCTGTTCCGAAGAAGGTAATCACATCAAACGATCTTATTACTGCAGGAAGAATAGAATATATAGAGTATCAGACACCTAAACAGTGGTGGCTCGTGTATAGGCACTGCGGAACTGCAGCACCCCCTATTTCCAATTGATATAATCGATAACATTTAGAATAATGAGTCCTTTTTTCTTTAATTCTTTCTTTATTTTGTAGTACAATATATATTCCTTAAGCTTAATTTCAGTACTTGTAACAATACGGAATAAAATGCGCCGCGCTTTGGGCGTCAATAATAATAACTATGTGATCAATCACCCTACTTCGGGTGTCGAT
>CABFVX010003599.1:71468-81887 GCA_902151425.1 Timema shepardi | reverse complement strand
CATGTCTTGTCTTCCCTTCCTTAAAGTAAAGGATTGTAAAAAGGTCCTAAGAGCCCCAAACAAGAGCTGTGTTAGCTTTTCTGACACAAGTCTGGCCAGTATTAACAAATTATCTCGGCAACGATAACTGGCCAGATGTGTAGTTGTTTTATTTTTGTTCCGGTTTTGTGTGGACTGTGATATTAGCGATAATTATTGATATCGAAAGGATTTATAGCGAAAGAGGGAAATAACTGATTATATATAATAATTATACGTATCGACAGGTGAATCAATTGAATTTGACGAAGGAAGAGAGGTGGAGATGCACTAAAATCCACAAAGAGGTACATACAGAGAAAAACTATAAAAACATTGCCCCGCAAGGAGATGAAATGTTTCAGGAATAACATTAAATGACAAATTTGCATAAATCTTCCGACAAAATTCAATTTGCCTTAGATTAAATTGAACTAATTACTACTACAGACGAAAACTTTTGTTACAAAACGAAAAAGAGAAAGGGGTTGTGATATTTTATTGTGACTAAAATCTTGAGTATTTGTGTCAGAATGAAATTGTGTTAATGGATGGAACCTTTGAATACGCACCGAAACATCTTCAGCTTTTTACTGTCCACAGGTATTTCAAAGGGTCCTACTTACCTCTGGTCTTTTGCCTACTTAAAGACAAGAAAAAGCAGAGCTTCATTGACGCTATGAGAATACTAAAGGACGGTTGCGAGAAGAGACAACTTCACCTTCAACATTTATACATTGTGATTGATTTCGAGCAAGCGCTCCACGAGTGCATCGTGTAACATGTCCACAAACCAAGATAGTAGGCTTTCAACCTCATTTGGTGCCAGCATAGTAGGCGAAACAATTTTATTTTACAACTTTACATAAATACTGCTATAATTTTTGACTTTATAGTTGATTATTATAATTTTCACTGTTGATTTTTTTTTGCACTGCGTTTTACTACCTGTTTGAGTTATACTTTTATGTGCTAATTATAATAGTGGGATATGGGATTAGATAGGTTTAATGTAGAGAACGTGAATCCAAATTTGCCTGGGAGAGTGGAAAACCATTTAGGAAAACCCACCTTCAATTCACTTGACCAGGATTCGAACCCCAACTTCCCAATCATCGACTTAAGTAATTTTGTTCAAAGTATATAACTGGGAAGTTTTTTTTAAATTATGAATAGGACTGTATAATTGATCTTAAAAAAATTGAATTATATACAGTTTACTAATGACTGATTTTTAAAAGAATTCAAAATTTCTCAAAATAGATTAAAAATTTTTGATTAAAACATACATCTTGGGTGTATTTAAGATTACGATTAATACTGTATACTTGGTTTTTGTGGAAAAGTCCTTTTAAGGGCAGTTTACTGATGACTAGTTTTCAAAGATTCCAAATATTTTGAAATTATTTTTAACGAGTTTGTTAATAGATATATTAAGTAAGCTCTGTGAAGTGTGTGCCCCTCCAAAAAATCCTTTGTATGACTTGTTTTTTATTTTATTTTTGTTATTATTATATTATAATTTAGTTTACATTTAGCTTTTATTGACAATGTTTTTTAAAAGGGAAATTTTACTGTGATGTTGTAATGTTAGATTTTGTTTAATATAGTTAAATATAATTAATTAAATAATATTTTTTGACTTGTGTCCTTCTTACCGCCCGCCATAGCATTATTATTTGTTTATGTTCACAGTTGGCGCAATCCTGGTCCGGTCTTGAGAGGGGGGTATTGGCGCAATTCGGGCAAGCCCCCTCGTCAGATATTCAAGAGTTGTTGATATCACCATGTGAAAAAAAATTAATTAAGCTCCAGGTTTCTACTGGAGAATTTTTTATTTTTTATTTTGACAAAAAAAATAGCTCTTTTGTCACGTTCCTACCCACTCCTCCACCATATCGTGACGTAGTGATTTGTACTAAATATATAGTATTATTAACATGCTAAGTCTACTAATTGTAAGATATTATTTTATATTTTAATAAATATCACCGTAATAAGTAAACAGACCTCATCACAAACTTAAAGGCATCCAAACAGAACCGAAACAATATGACAGAGGCCAACTAAAGTGTTTTGAGTGGTTGCGGGACCAGGGAGATAGACGACATAATGTAGATTTGTTTGTTTGATATCCATCTCAGCTACTGAAAGCAGTTTTCGTTTTATTACGCATAGACAGATGCGCGAAACTAGCTGGAGCCGAACCACGAAACCTGCACAACAGGAGTAAGATGCGCTCTTCCATCGCGCATTTCAGCAGTACTGTCGAGAGAAACATCGTGGGAAGCAATATGAAGAGAACGTGAGAGAAGGCCAGCCAGGACGAAGCGCTAGTGTACAGTAGTGACGTCTCTTTACACCTTGGTGCGTTGTGGGAGGTCAACCTAACATTTACAAGAGTAGGGGGATAGATCAAAACAACACCAACGACAGGAAAAGTAGACCCTATTTTCTTTATACACAATTTCCCTGTATTTTACAAGTTTTCCTGACGGAAATTCCCATTTCTACAGATTATAGAGCAGTTGGGGTCCGCGAAGTCCTTAGGCTCAAAGTTATTTTAAGCTGCGTGAGGCAATTTTAGAATATTAATTATTTTTAACCCGCCTCGGTGGCGTAGTTGGCTAACGCGCTTGTCGTGTTGAGCACGACTGCTGAGGATGGGGAGATCGAGGTTCGAATCTCGGTCGGGTGAACTGGGGCGGGGGGTGTCCTAAATGGTTTTCCACTCTCTCCACGCTAATGCGGGTTCACTTCCTCTAATTCAACCTTCCTAATTCCTAATCCATTAGCGTAATTAGTACTTAAAGCGTATAACCCGAACGGGTAGTAAGACGCGGTGCTAAGTATTATTATTATTAATTATTTTTAACACTATAAAAATAGCATCAGTAATTAGGATTGACTATTTTTTCAAATCTATATAAAGAACACTTGCCAAAGGCAAAGTTAGAAAATGCGAGGTTTTCCCTTTGTTTTATACTTTAATGCTTATAAGATTTAACGATCGATATGAGTTTTTTTTATGAGGGCTACGGCATGTATTTTCTGGTGCAAGAGCTCCTTCGGTTTAAAAAGTTTGGGAACCCCTGATATATAGGAATTGAATTACATTTTTCATAAAATTGGCAGTGAGCCATTGGTGGTCAGAACTTTTATGGGAATTACGTAACTCAGCACGATTATTTCTTCAGTGCTCTTTTTCTTCTATGCAAGGTGCTACTATTTAAATCTTGCAGTTTATAGTTCCAAATTCACAAAATATTCCAGTACTGTATTGTTTTAGTTTTTTGTTGTGGACTCTCTGTTTTACCGGTTATTCAGGCGCGTAGCAACCCTGGTCAGGATTAATTGAATCCAGTCCCCGAACATTTGTTCATATCAAGAGGCCGAGTGTTCCAAACTTAGAAACGTATTCTGATTGCAGTAGGCCCTATAAAGTCAAAGACGAGTCTACTTAACATAAATGGGAAATTATAAAAGTTAGGTTAAATTAATACCTAGTAAATAGTTTTCACTGGGTATGAACCTAAACTATTGATATAGTAGCTAATTGAATGGGCGTAGTATACAATAATAGTAGTGCTAGCAGAAGTGGCCTGCTCCTGCAATATAGTCAATCTACAACACCTTTTGACATACAAAACCCCTGCATGTATTAAGGCTATGCAATTCTAGGAGCGTAGCTACTTTGCGGGTAGTATCAATTTGTTTCGCGGTCTGCCTACAACCGTAGAGGCCATTACCATTATATAACACCTTACAGTACACATTATCGAAGCACTATTTAACAATTAAACCTAATTAGGAGATTTCTCGTATACTTTCCGGCTCAAGGTTACTTTAGTGCACGAATTAAACTTCCTCAACTTATTCCATTGGCCTTAAAATAAGCCTGAAATGAGATTGAAGTCCCGGCGAGCCAAGGTTACTTTTGACAGTTTTTCATTTAGTAACACTAAACATAAAAAAATGAAACATTGATCGAGAAGCTAGATTTGATTTATTTTCCAACGTAAGCTTTGGGTAACATGGTATTGATTATTGTAAAAAGAATTCCACTCTTTGATTGAAGCACAAACCTTATATAGCGCATAGTTGCCAGATCTTACCCGCTTGAGAAAAGCAGGTATAACAGACAATTTACCACATTAGAAACTTCAACTGTAGTGACACGTGTATTTCTTGGCTCTTACCCAAAGTGCATACATTTGAATTGTGATGTATATAAATCAAATTGAAGTAATTGTTTATTATTATTATTATTATTATTATTATTATTATTACTAATGATGGAACTAAACCAACATTACACAAATTTAGTAAATAGTTTAACACAGGCCTGTCAAATTGGCGGCTCGTGGGCTAGACAAATAAATATATTCAAATATACTAACATTGTTAAAACTAATTTCAACATGAGATACTATCCAAATGAGATACTTTATGAGTGAAATTCAAATGGGATTTAAAAGACTCGTCTTGCGTGTAAAACAGAGTAAATCTATTACTTCATCCGCACTGTCGCGTAAAAATAAATGAAGAACCCCATTAAAATCGAGAGCCAGGCGAATAGGGGCAAATTCGCTACACTACCAAAATGTGGTTCACACTAAGGGGAGCATCGCAAAGTTCACACACGGAGGTGGAGCCCCTCTCAATAAAAAACAACAATCACGGGTTAGTGAAATATGCTAGTCTTGTCACGACAACCTACTTTCTTCTAGACTTCTAAATAGAAGAGATCCACCGCGACATACCGTCTCTAATGGACCGCAGCTTGTTCTGAGTAGGGGTCCAAACCACTGCTCGTGCCAGGTGCGTAAGACCCCACGTAAAACATCACCTTTATATCTAAAAACTCGCTTTGCTCGTTGTGGGCTCCACTCTCAAACCCCCGGTGAGTGTAAACTAATATAATTCCAGCGTTGTTTTTAACGTTGATTTATTTGTACAATTTTATGATTCTAACTGTCCCATTAGTGTGTCAGAAAATTAAAAAATGTGTGGAAAATTACCTAAGAAAATCTAGCTTTGGTGCAATAAGTTTTTTGATAGTCTTACCGTTTAGCCACAGGAGGCCTCCAAAGAAAGGTCCGCACCGACTTTAAGGTTGCTCCACCATTTTGAATTTTTTTCGGGGGTTACAAATTAATATTTTTTTAAACTCTTTGGAGTTTTCCCGTCGGTTACAGGCTAGAAGCTATAAGTTTGCCAAATTTCAAGTTTCTAGCTCATCTGGAAGTGGGTAAACATTAATGTCAGTGAGTGAGTCAGCCATGTGGCTTTATAGTATAGTGGTGACATGACACCCAAACTCGCCTCCGGAGATGAACAGCCTCCTTGGCTTCCTGGTACGCCAGTTATTCCCTGAGAGAACAGCGTGACCAGGGATCCAGCAGAAGACAGGTCAGGTGTTTGACAAACCAATTTTAAAAATTAGCTCGTGTATCCCTGAGGGGATCCCCGAGTACAGTGTGAACAGTTCCAAAAGAGCACTCACTAATCATGGAGTCAGTGCAGATGTGAACCAAACTGTGAAAATTACGGTACACAAGACAAAACGATTTAAAAATGGCATAGCCTATAATTCGGCCGTAAATACACTTAATTCCTCAGGTAAACTAAATTTAAAGTTGGATCCTTCCACAACAAAATCACATCCCACGGAAGCTCCAAAGTTATAAATATCCATTTTTATGCACTTAAACCCACGAGAGCAAGTGGAAAGGAGCTTATTAAATGTCCTCTAATAAATAACGTGCAGCGCTATCGCTTTATGGTACTTGGCAAGATCAAGATGGCATTTCGGTAGGCGTATCTTCCAGGGGGGGAACTCAACCTGAAGAGGTGGGATAGCCTTAGGAACAACTAACCCACACGTGTAGAAAACCGAAAACCTCCGGATCCCAACCAGCCCCATGCAACGCCAATAATCTTTAGTAAAAATACGTCAGGCCCTCAGTTCCCGAGGAAAACTAAATGAAAGTTTTGGAGACAGTAGAAGAAATAGGTTAAGTGGCAACGCTGTGCCTCACATTATGATTTGGTGGTAGGCATAGGGCTAGGAAAATATTCGAGCTCAGTAGAGTATTGAGACATGGCAATGGCCATGGGTGCAACAAACAGCCAAGCTGGACCTGCGGCACGATTGTACGCTGATCACTATCCCAAAATATGGCACCCAAGTGTAAACGGTTGGAGTTGCGTTGCCGAGAGACTGGTCAAATGGGACCAGCACAGCGCGTGGACACCAGATCTTGAGGGCGTTGTACTAACTGCTGTCCAACAGGCACCAGCACACGTGACATAGCGCCGGCTACGAACGTATCAAAGTCAGAGGTACACCAGGTTCTGCACGATGAGTGCTACCACCCATACCATTACAGCGCAACGCAGCATCTGCTGCCAGGTGATCTTCCTCGCCGTGTAATGTTCTGTGAGTGTCTTCTGCAACAACATGAGGCGGATCAAGATTTCGTCAGTCATATACTGTGGACCGATGAAGCTTGTTTCACACGTGATGGTATGACTAACTCTCACAACAACCACATGTGGGCACCTGCTAACCCGAACCCCAATCGAGTTCATGCCTATCAACAGCGATTCATGTCAATGTATGAACCGGTATTGTTGGGGATAAACTTGTGGGCCCCTGTTTGCTACCGGAGCGGCTGAATTCGCAGTATTACCATTTCTTCATTTCCACCATCTTACCTCGCCTGCTTGAGGACGTCCCAATGCCTGTGCGTCAGGATATGTGGTTTCAGTGTGACAGTACCCCAGATCACTATGCAGCAATAGTGCGCCGACTGCTACACGTCACCTACCCCCGCAAGTGGATTGGGCGTGGGGGGCCTGTGGAATGGCCACCGAGGTCACCACTAGATTTATGTATGTGGGGTCACCTAATATCACTGGTTTACCTACCAGACGACCTGTCGCAGTTGACCGAGTACATCACCACACGGTTAAATGCCGCTATGCACGGAGCAAACTTCGAACACCTATTGTGAAGTTCCGACAGTATTACAGCTGATGTAACGTGCTGTGCTTAAAGTGGAATAAAGTACTCTTCTATATTTGCACGTCATTTTCCTCGAAAACTAAGGGCCTAACGCATTTTTACCAAACAATATTTTCTATTTAGTTTAGGCCATAGAATTGTGTGGTACAGACCGTATCCGCGAATTTACGGACACCCTGTAGAAGCTACAGCACCGGGTCTTACTAACTGTTCAAGTTAGAAGTATATGAAAGTAATGATTTATTTCAAGTTAGGCTAGAGTAGGGATCCCAAACCCCATGCCCGTGGGCGCCACGGCGCCCGCCGAACCTTTTGGGTCTGCCCGCAACTTTTTTACCACAACTGAAAATTTCTTGACTAATAATTTTAATCTGTCACTTTTCTGTCAAAAAATCAAGTTTGTGCTTATCTCCAGGTAGGCTGTTCTCAAGAATCTGGTGATTGAAAGCCCCCCCCCCCTCTTTCCAATCCCTCCCTCTCATTCCTATTTATTTGCCGGCTCATTTTCAAAGTGTACTTTATTACTAAGAACTATCATTATACTTACTAATACCATGCTAATACTCATATTTACTTTTTAAATATCTTGACATAGGTCTACCCAGCGTTGTTGCCAGAATAAACTCAGAATAAACATATATTTTTAAAATGTACATAAGCACCAAAATGGTGGTGAGTAGTTAAATAATTCCTTGTGTATTTATTTTGGTCTCGTTAAAACTGTAAATAAAGCAGTATTTTATTTATTTATTGACATTGACTTTTGGTTTGGTGGAAATTGTTTCAATTGTTTAAACTGATTTTGGACTAACTTTGCGTTTGTACCATTTGCGTTATTTTATATGCGAATTAAAAAAAAAACTTAACTTTTTTTTAATATATATTTTTGTGTGTGTGTTATTTGCATTATGAATTATGTTCGGCTATAAATTTGCCTTGAAAAAGAAATTTGTGCCCGTCGCAATACCGTTAGTTTTGAATGTGTTCTAAGGTACAAAAAGGTTGGGGACCTCTGATCTAGAGCATCTTCAATGTCTAAAGAAATTCGACAATGTTAAATCCGAAATTATAGAAAAATAAACAATTTCTTAAATTTCTAAACTTTTCCTTTTTCGAAATTCTCAGATATTTCGAATAAGCTAAACACATTACGTAGTTAAATTTTCTAATATTTGTCTACATAGCACATAGGAATTTTACCGTTGAGAGTAAATGTCCATAAATTTGCTTTCATATATATCCCAAATAAACGTTTTAAACAAAACGTTCAAAAATATAATATCAATAAAATAGCCTCTGAGTATATTTTAGATCAACTCAATCTAAAATATTTAAATTCTTGTTGGCATCTGGATACATTTCTATGTCAACATATCTTTAGGTTAAGGAAGACCAAAGCAATGCGAAATTTGTGTTTTATTTTTGCATTAAAAAGCAGCGTAATCCGTTTAGTGAAAGTTATAAGGCATTAACAATAAAACTTGCTTAAAATAAGGATCATTAGTTGATATTAAATTTGACTCAATTGCCGTTTATTCAAACATGAAATCGTTTAGACTTAATCTCATTTTTATTTAATTTTCAATTTAAGCAACTCAAGATATTTAGCTCCCATTGAGGCTCCTAAACGTGTCACTTGGCTTCAATGCCGACTGCCAGAAACTTATCGAGAAGTACACATTACAAATTTAACTCTTCTAATAAATATTTACAGATCAGCATAATTGTTTCAGAAATTTTATTTTGTCGAGAAATGTCTTCGGAAATCTTAAATATTGTAACCTTAATAACACCAGGGCTACCAATAATTTTTAAATACAAAACTCCCCGCATTTTACAGATTTTTTCAAAATAAATTCCCATTTTCCCAGAAAATGTATAGAGACTAGTATAGAGTAATAACGTTTATTTTTTATATAAAATTGACTAGAGTGAGGTCATTTCATTAGTGTTTAGAACATGATTATATGACCTTGAAGGAGAAATTTGATGGCGGGATGTATGCAGTTATTACAGAATCAAATGCTATTGGGTGAGAGAAAAGGTAGGAGATTGTGTGTACGAATCAACGGGGTTTAATTTTTCAGTTCGCATTATATTCCATGTATAGGCCTACTATTTATTGTTTACAGTTAATTGTCCCAAATTCACACATTTTCATTTATGTTTAGGTTTTTTATAGACATAAAACAATTTCCTATGTATTCCCGATTTTCCAGGGAAACCCTGAGTAATAGCTATATACTATAAACTATAAATACTTGCTACACAATGTTATCTAACGTATTTATAATTAGGATGATGCCATGCGCAGAGGAAATAATTGGGGGTCATCAGTAGTGGATTTCGACGAAATAGATCAACGGATTGGATTTTTACTACAAGGCAAAATTAGAAATAAAGTGGGAATACAACACGGCAATTACACCAACTATACGTATACGAGTATGTTTACAAAGTGGGAATACAACACGGCAATACACCAACTATACGTATACGAGTATGTTTAAAAGGCCTATGATTCGTTAAAAGAAACAAATTATATGAATTTTAGTTGTTCGGAATAACCAAATACTGATGCATACAGTTGGGAGTTTAGTTGGTAGGCTGATTTCAGATGGGTTGTATTTTGCAATATAACTTGTATTAAATATACTCCTAGTGTTTGGCTATTAGAAACTTACTGTAATTTAAATCAATAATATCATGAATTAAGGCTAAGGAAGTTGTTTAAGATTCAGTGTACAAGTAATGGTTGACCACAGGGTTTGTCCTGAAAAGGGAATCAAACTCAACTAATTGAAAAATAGCAACCAGTATTTGCCTGAACACATGGTAAATGAATCTATATAACCACTCTCCGGCTATTATATATATCGTAGTATTTAACGTGCACTTTCTCAACAAACTTTCTATACAACCACATGACTTAGCTAACTAATGAATATAACAAATATAGCATCACCTATTTGTTATACAAGACGATAAAAAACTGAAGGTAAAGAAATTTTAAATCAAAATAATCCAACTTACTGAATTATAAACATAAATATACTCCCCTATGATCTTTATGTTTCCTTCCTCACATCATGCGCACAAAATAACATTATTTTGATTAAAAAAGTTACCAATTGAGCCCTTAGTTCGAGAGTCCATGGGAGCCTTATCTATAAGAAAGTGTGTTATCTCGTTAGGTCGCACACGCTCGACTTTGACTATCAACTTGCTTTTACGATATTCTTATCGGCCTCGGCTGTGGGCAAGATAAGACGTTATACCTACAAATGTTGCTAAACCCTTTCTGAGATATTATTTGGATCGAATCCTAGTTGTGTGCGAGTTTATTGTTGTTCACATAAGGGGGGGGGGGG
>CABFVX010003599.1:26233-71383 GCA_902151425.1 Timema shepardi | reverse complement strand
GGGGGGGGGGGGGGTATGGGGTAGAACTTTTAATTGTAGATTGTGGTAGGCCTATAGTAATAATACTTATTGAACTAAGTAACCAAACGCATGTAGAGTCAACTGTAAATGACTAGTGAAGATTAGAAGATAGAAATGATATTTAAATTACGGATTTAGTCAACCGTGTCGAGTACTGTATTATACTAGCATTCGTAGATTTGAAGAATTACACCCAAACACGGGAATCGAACCTGGAGACCTTTGATATAGCACGCCATTGTTATTCCACTGAGCTATCCAGGATGACTTTGAGCACTGTAATCCTCGTCAGCTCAAAGGGTGAATATAGGCCTGTTAAACCGAGGGTCCAGGGTTCGATTCCCGTGTACAGCTGTCATTTATCAAATGTACGAATGTAGTCCCCGACGCTGATAGCGCCTATATTGAGTGTCAAGATATAAGCAAACAACATTCCCAATACTAATCAAGCAAGGACCTTTGAGAAGAGAGAACAAATAATTGTTGAGTGACAAACATTAACCAAATGTTATTTTAGACTTATCTTACACAGATGTTAAAATGAGCACCATCTGTCAATCTGACAGCACATTAAAATCATTACATTAAATTACATTACACTGAACAATAAGTTTCTAACGATGGTAACTCGACTTAATCTGATGTACATACCTTATATATATATATATAGCAATCAACATTGGTGACATTTTATTAGGGCTATTTTATTGTTATTGATACTATATATGGAAATCGAAAGCTACAGATTACATGACTTGACGTATGAATACGTAAAACTAGATTTAGTAACATTTTTTACAGCTGTAGATAAATGACCATTCGTAAGAAAATTGGGCTATACCGTGGAATCGCGATATAAAGGTTGCTTCAGAATTTATGACGCATCTTTCTCTCTCTCAAATATTGACAAAATGTAAAGTTATCTAAAGTTATAGTAGCGGAGTGTTTAATCGGTGGGCAGTGGCGTCAGTCACACCGGATATAATCTGTGAGAAATCTGCATGACTATTATCGGGAAACAGCGTTGTCATTTTCTCGTTTTATTGAGGTTTTTCTTCCCATGAATAATATACATTTAGCAACGCTGGTTCGTCGAGGTTGCCCCTAACTTCTTCTTACCCTTGCACACCACCTTCCGACATAAATGAAAGCGTGGAGACTTGACAACAATTGAACGAGAGAACGCGAAGATAAAAGTTTTCTCCAAAATACTAAAATTCCTCTGCGGTGATATTGGGTATAGATTAGAAAAACTGCAAAGGCAACTGAACAGCAGGAATTAGCTACGGATGAAAGAGCCGGGTGAATAGAGAAGTAACGGTGAAATTCCCAGGACGGCTATTGGTGGGCTGGAAATCAAATTAACGGGGTGGAGGAAGAATAAGGAAGAGGGCGCCTTGAGGGGTTGGGGGAAGAAGAGGTATGGGGGTTGGGACAGAGATAGAGAAGTGCTTGGACAAGGAACAGAATTATTATTATCATTAAAACATAGTAAAATAACTGTCCAATAACTTCGTTTTGTATATTTATTTTATATTATTATTATTTGAACAAACGTTCCAGATATGCGTTTAGTCATATATTTATAGGCCTTTTTATTAAATTTAATTTATAAATTATAATACAATGAAAACCGCGAGTTAGCTAAGGCGGTAAAGAGGCCTTTTATTTTTGTGGAATACTATCAGCATATTTTCACTAATGTGGTTAGGGTGAGGAAGGTATCATTTACAGAAGAATTTACTCACATTTACTTGGAGGAAAAATGGGAAAACATTTAGGGAAAGACGCCCTAGGTAAGGGTTAATACGCGGCCAGGTCGTCAGCACTTAAAGCTTTGTTTTAAAATGAGTGGCCATACTAGGCGACAGCGACTTTGGGTCACGGCTGCGAAGAAGCTCACCAGTATTTAATATTCACGACTCTGTCGCCCGTCATTGCAAATCAATCGGTGTCAATTTGTCACGATGTAGGCGGCTTTGTCTCATATTTTCTGCGTTTTAAGGATGAACAAGTGACACGTATTCCCAACTTATTTTGTGCGTGTTAAGGATGAACGAGTGACACGTGTTCCCAACTTATTTTGTGAGTGTTAAGGATGAACGAGTGACACGTATTGCCAACTTATTTTGTGAGTGTTAAGGATGAACGAGTGACACGTATTGCCAACTTATTTTGTGCGTGTTAAGGATGAACGAGTGACACGTGTTCCCAACTTATTTTGTGCGTGTTAAGGATGAACGAGTGACACGTATTCCCAACTTATTTTGTGCGTGTTAAGGATGACCGAGTGACACGTATTCCCAACTTATTTTTAGCGTGTTAAGGATGAACGAGTGACACGTATTCCCAACTTATTTTGAGCGTGTTAAGGATGAACGAGTGACACGTGTTCCCAACTTATTTTGTGCGTGTTAAGGATGAACGAGTGACACGTGTTGCCAACTTATTTTCCATCACAAACATACGGATCTGCTGATACAAGGGAAAGCAAAGATTCATAAATGTTAAATATGTATAAATCAAGACTCTTTCTTGCACCTGGTTATGGTATTCATTAAAATAAATTATATTCAACAAGTTAGAATAATCAGAACATGCTTGTTTTAATTTAATAGCGTGTAAATATGTAACAACGATTATTTTTACGACGATTCTCAGTACCACTTCAGATTACACGCATATATATCAATTAACCACGAGAATGGGACAGGGATTAAGGTAGACTTGAGGATATACGCACCTGCATTTGCGCGTAGGCACAAAATAAGATTGAACTTTAGACCATGTGCCCGGGTCTGGTGATATCGCTCTGCAAATTTTGTATCAATCTTTCTAAAATATGATTTCACATACGAAAGTAATCATCTGTCCGAGTGAAATAATGTTTGAAATTGTCCATATGAATAACGTTGCTTATAATTCTTTGAATTTATCGCGGAGTCAAGGACTTGCACCGCGTCTTGCTAACTGCCTTTAATTACACTATCAGGGTAAAGGAAAGGAAGGTATAGTACGATTTTGTTAGGAAGAACAGTAAAAGTTAGTTACTAAAGTTACTAAAACCATTTTAATATATTCATACACCACGTCATGTTATCTAAAGCTGTCGCTTTTGATAGATATTATCAATACCAATAAAATAACACAAATAATAAAGTGAAATGCTATCAATGTTGGACGAAAATAAATATGTTTGAATTTTCTCTACTTTTCTTCCAACCAAAATCAGGGTATAGAACTAAGGTGAAAATAACTCGCATTTGCGTGGATGAAGAATGGGAAACCATTTAAAAAAAACTACACCCAATCGGTATTCGATCCTAGATATTCCTGTTACTGGCAATCCACTGATGTGGGCGGCCTTTAATTAACAAACACACAAGCATTCATTGGGAGTAGTCACCGTTTGACACGCACACACTCATATGTATCTTTACACCTTGCAGAAGAAAATATTTTATATGTAGAAATTGAATTTATTAAAAAACATAGAGGATCAGATTAAGCGGTTGCAAATTACATAAGATGTGTAACATATTGAACATTCCTAAGAATACACTTATGTTTCGACTTAACATGTCATTAATACATTTACAATGCCAAGCCTCCACCGTGGTTCGGATTCCACGTTAAACTGTAGGTCCTCCATTTCATCTCACAATCACCCTACCATTACATATTAGCGTAAGTATATAACCCGAAGGGGTAGTAAGACGCGGTGCTAATAATAATAATAATAATAATAATAATAATAAATTTACATAAAAACAAATAGGCCAACCATGAATCTCTTCTTACAAAACAAGCGTATTAGAGTCAGAAAATATTAAATAAGATAAGACTTTTGTGAACCTTTAAATTTATTCATAATTTGCAAATAATGGAAAAATGTCATATTCCTTTTGAGAATTTCTATAACTTCTTTACTTTTTGTCTTTCCAAGGTTTTGTAAGTTCGTATTAAACCACAAGAATAAATTCTGCAGTCAACCTTGTAAGTATGTACACCCGACCTGTAGCCCCAAATAAGCGTGGATAAATTCTTAAAGCATGTTCTAAGGTGACCCCTAGAAAACTTTGGTTGAAGTTAATCTGAGAAGAGATGTCCTTGAGCCGTCTTCATCACACAGTTTGACGAGTAATGAATGTCTTGTTGCTACTTTTCTGGAACCTTAAGTGTGTGTCTAAACCCAAGCTAGGAGTTATTAGCACCCGAGACCAAACTTATAATGTATTCTAAGGCTCTCCACAAAATGTAAGCATTGATACCGTTTTTAGCACAACGGGACTCAAACCAACAGTACCTCAACACATTTTTGGCAAAGTTTGAAGCTAACGTTCGTGCCTCCCTACTACAGCACGAGGCCAAGAATATTTACAACAAAAATTGGATGAATGTTAAACAAAGCAAATAAATACTTGGGGTTGGGGGGTAAAGATTTGTCTTGGTCCAAAATTTATTTTATGAAAAGGTTATCACGTGGTCATAAGAACCGAACCCAATGCCCTTGGTTTAGCGCCTCATTGCTATGATATTTATAGGTTCAAACTCGTCCACACGAGTCCTTGGAACCAAACTGTGGGGCTCACTGCCGATAAAACATTGGGACGCTATTTTTGATCTCCCCNCCCCCCCCCCCCCTTTCCTTTTATCTTGCGAACTCTTTTACGATTTGGTAAATTAGATTATTTTTATTTCCTGACATTAAAAAAAAGTCTCGCCACTAACAGAGGCTCAGAATGTCCTAAATGATAATAAAATACTCCAAGTTTGAACATAATAGCGAAAGTTGTAATTTCCGCGATACTGTATGTAAATCGCTGGAAATTAATATTAGTAGAAAATAAAACGAAAACTATATTTAAAATAAAGTAGGTTTGGTATAGAATAGATTAAAAAAGCAATGTAGGTTCTTTCAAATTACCTAAAAAAAAGAGAGTACCAGTATATGTCCTGGCACAAGTCTTCCTATTGCGTGTAGGCTCAAGCTCGCCCCGGTATTGTAAGATGAGAATGGATGTTACAAGAACAGTGGTCGCTCCCCGAGCGGGCGGTAACTGGGACGCGACCAAAATAGTGAACAAAAACAGGTTCCCGTTACATCTCCACAACGCGTGAAGACTAGCGACCGACCGTTCGCTTCACAAGCACAGCAAGAATAACACCGGCTCAGTTGAAACAACTTCTCCTTCTGAAATGTATTAAGTACAGCAATTAATAATAAATAAAAAGTTGCCGTAATATTCTCAAATACATTATAATTATTATTACTAGCCCCACGTCTTACTACCCGTTCGGGTTATACGCACTTACGCTAATGTGTAGTGAGTGGTAAGGTGATTGTGTGATGAAATGGAGGACCTACAGTTTAACGTGGGATCCGAACCATGGTGGAGGACTGGCATTCCACACATTCACAAGTTGTGATTAATACACGTCTTGTCAAAGGTTAAGGAAGGGTTTGGCATCAGATAAATCTGTGCCGAGACCGAGGATTGAGCCCTGGACCCCCAGCACAGAAGTCTGACACCTTACCCCTAGACCACCAAGTCACCTTCTCCAATACAGATTAATTCATGGGAGGCTTCTTTGGCATTGCATGAATAAATTTGCCAATACAAATTACAAACATCGGTCCTAAAAAATTAAAAAAGTATGAAATTAAATTAATATAATATTATAACAATATATGGTAAATATAGGTTGTACATTTTTTACCGACTTCGACTCTACTCTATACAACTCTGGTCAAAACGGCTATTTCCACCCGTGGAGCCAACCTCGGACAATATATTCTGATGGATTTAATATACAAGCAATCATAGTTGTTGATTAAGGTTATAGACTCACATAAATATTATATTCTTAAATACACCTGACAACGGGAATCGAACCTGGGACCTTTATTTGACTTCGCACACCAATAACCTTATCACTGAGCTATCCAAATGTCGTACCGTATCCAGGGTCATTCAGGGTTGCTACAAAACTTTTATTCTAGAATTCCCTGACTTTTCCAGGTTTTCCAGACAACATTAAAAATATTCCCAACATTTTTTATCTCTTGGCGAGTGGATAATTTTCACTTTATTACGATTACCCCATATTTTCGAAAAACAATTTAATGACTACAAAACAAATAATATGTTGGTACTTCATTTTCCCAGTATTGTTTTAGCTATTATTTGTGTCCCTGTGCTAGTTATAAAACAAACCCTCTACAACCATCTTATGGTAGCAAAATCCTATATTTATACAATGCATTTAGTTAATATCGAGAAATAAAATATCCAATTTTCGTTTAAATGTTAAGGTGCAGATTTAGTTATGTATTTAAGTTCCTTTTTCCTTATTTTAGGTTAAATTCCCTGAAATATCCCTGTTTTTCCTGATGTCAAAAAGATCCTAGATTTTTTTCAGGTTTTCCCATTTTGTAGCCACCACAAATTATTTTAAAAAAATGAAAAAACATAAAATTGCCCCCAATTTTTCTTTTGCCGAGTGGAGAGCCAAAAGGAATTTTCTCATTTTTCCAGACACTTTAGAGAGTAGTATATAGGAATAGTAATAGCTTTGATAAAAAAAATCAAAAATAGTTTCTAAGTAAGCTATCCTTAAATAAGTTTTACTCATAAAAACTAACACACCATCTTGTTAATCACAATAATCATTCTTCATATATAAATTTTAAACCAAATTGTCCAAATATATTTAACAAAATTCAAATTTTCAAAAATAAATTATTTGTAAAAATCGAAACATGAAAAATTATTCGTAGATTACCATTTTGGATTCAATCTTCAAATTCAATTTCCAAAACATTTGTGGTAACTAAACTACAGTTTAATTAATTTATTTTGAATACATAACATTTTTTAAAATATTCAAATAAAATAAAACCGGTCATCAGTAAACTACCCATAACCAAATTCTCCTCCACCCCCCAAAAGTATACAGTTTAATTTGTCAAATTCATATGAAAGAGTTCCCAGATATTCATTTTAAGCAAAAATGTTAAAGAAATTTTAAAAATATTAATTTTTAAAAATTATTAGGGCCTACTCAGTAAACGACCCTTAATAAAAAATTTACCCAAAACAAAGTATACAGAGCTATTAATTTTGTCATGTCAAACAGTCCCAAAATACTCATTGGGAACAAATTGCTAGAGCCATTTGTAAGATATTTAAAGTTTTTGAAAAATCAGTAAACTACCCTTCAAAGAAATGTTTCCCAAAAACCAATTATAGAGTGCTATATGTCATGCCAAACAAATCCTAGGTATGCATTTTAAGCAAAATAGTTAAGTCATTTCAGGAAAATCGCTCATCAGTAAACTACCCTTAATAAAGGGTTAGGGTACCAGGAAGTTGAGTTTCGAACTGAGGAAGAAACTGACGAAATGCTACATATGAAGCAGAAGCCTGGACTGTTAAGGAGATGGAAAATAAATTCTTGAAAAGCTTTGAAATGTGGTGTTGGAGAAGACTTGAGAAGTTCAGATGGACGGGCAGACAGGTGACAAATGAAGACGTCCTAAGAAGAGTGGGGAGAAGAGAACTATATTAGATGTGATTCTTCGGTACAAAGCAAACTGAATCGGAAACATCATTTGGTGGAACTGTCTTCTGCATGATGTCATTAAAGGAAAGTTTCACGGAAATAAGAAAATTCTGCAGAGGAAGGGCGCATTGGCGGTCTAAGTTCGTTGACAAAAGGAATGGACCTGTAGTAAAACAGAACATCTAATAATAGTGATAATCAACTATTAAACTTCATATTTCATTTTCAAGTCTTATCTCATATTAATTAACGCTCTTTAATTATATTTATTTTAAATGTTGTTATTTAATTTGTTCAAAAGAGCGTGCATTGCCAAATGATTGTTGTTATATTTATTTATTCCCAAAGCGCGTAGCTATACCTTTGGGTTAAAAGTGCAGATAAATATTCAAACCTATTCAACCAAACAGTGAAATATATTACAGATGACCTGGAGGTAAAGGGGTAAGGTGTTAGATTTCTGTGCTGGGGGTCCGAGGTTCAATCCTCGATCCCGGCACATATTTATCTGATTGCCAAGTCCTTCCTTCACCTCTGAAAAGACATATATTAATCAAAACTTGTGAATGTGTGGCCAGGCCTCCACCTTGGTTCGGATACTACGTTAAACTGTAGGTCCTCCATTTCATCTCACAATCACCCTACCATTACACAATAGCACAAGTGCGTATAACCCGAACGGGTATTATTATAATATTATTATTAGCGCCGCGTCTTACTACCCGTTCGGGCTATACGCACTTACGCTAATGTGTAATGTGTAGGGTGATTGTGAGATGAAATGGAGGACCTACAGTTTAACGTGGAATCCGAACCACGGCGGAGGGCTGGCATTCCTCACATTCAAAAGAGAACGGGTAGTAAGACGTGGTAATAATAATATATTACAGGGTATAATACGAACGGGTAGTAAAGCTGGGTGTTTTTTTTATCTCCACACATACGCACACGCACACACCTTTTAGGGCCAGTTTCATAATCATACATAGTACGCCTCAAGTGGGGCGCTATACTAAATATAAAATGACACCTAAAGTCTGTTCAGCGTAGGAATTGTTTTCTGAAAGGCCTTTTTTCCCTACCAGAAATCTATTATATAGTAGGATATTGGTAGGAAAAAAGACCTTTCAGAGAGTAGTTCCTACCGTGAATGGAGTATATCTAGAATGGTAGAAGCAACAAGTCCTGTATTTAGTATAGCGCCCCACTTGAGGTGTACTCAGCCCGACTATGAAACTGGCCCTTCTTAGTGTTTGAAAGAAATAAACGTACCTAGTAACAGACTTTGGGTTGAAAAATTGATCATACATTAGTTAACGTTCGGAATCCAAGCAACTTCATTCACGTCGCAAAGTGCATAACATCCTAGTGTTCGAGCCGTGACAGTTATGCCGCGGAGTGCACCGGGGTTTCAAATACATACTGTCTTTCTCCCTTTATAAAACACTAGCAATCCCGCCTGTGACCCACTGTAAATTTGTTAAAAATAGCCTAATTAAAAAAACTAATCAAAGATTTAAAAATCCGGCTTCGAGATCCACCGTTCACCTATGTTATACATTTCAGCCCAGTGTGCGCCGTAGATTTGGCTGGGCATCGCACACAAACATACACTTCCTTTTATTATCAAAGATATTCATTATACATATCATTACTTTCAACATTTTGTATGACAATTTGCCAAAATAAAAGTTTGTATATTATTAAATTGAACGATGTGTGTAGAATAGATATTTTAAAAATTCCCTTATAAATCTTGGTGGGTAACCAAATGCGTGTCTGAATTTAAGTGTTAGCCAATGGAGTTGGGAAACCACCGGGACATAGGAGAATGAACAAAGGACAATAACTTTGAATATTTTGTTTGTGAAACCGCCATTAAATTAAATAAAGCTTTACCCAAAATAGCGGGCACGCGAAAGAAGGTCAGTGTTTTTGCAGCAATTTTTTTTGTCAAAATAAATAAAATGTTGATTCAGTACAAACATTATGTTTAATTTTTTTCACATGGTGGTATCAACAGTTCTGTCATGAGCATGGAATCTTTTAAACACCCTTGACCGATATCCAACAGCAGCTGTTAATATAGCCAAATGAAGAAAATTAAACTATGTTTCTAATGAAGCTATATTTTTTTATTTTGACAAAAAATAAGTTTTGCTAAAACTGCAAATAACACTGACCTTTTCTTTAGTGCACAATTTTAACAAGTATATAATTATAATCTATAACTAGTGATTAAATGAATTCATCATTACAATTCACGAGCTATAAGGGGTCAAACCTGCTATTTTATGTTTTTCGCGTACCATTGTTAAGGTAAAGTAATTAATGTGTGGGGTTGAAATCGAAATATTTAGATATTTTGGAAAATACAAACATATTTTTTATGGTCGAACTTGATAGCATTTTACTATAATACTAAAACTATTTTATAGGCATTAATATAATAATCAACCAAAACTGAAATATGAAGATCCTATTACTTGACGTATGAAGACGTGAAAATAGACTTAGTACATCTTCTGTCTCCCACGGCTCTTCATATGAAAATGGGAGTGTTGTTATATTCTTGGGAGAATGAATGCTCACTCCACTAAACTTGTTTCGTCAGTGTTTGCAAATGGGGGGTCTAGATGGTATCAGAACAGAGTGTGATTGGACGCAAATGGGGGAAGTATCGACTTGTGACATGCAGCGTGGCTACAAGATGGAACGCTAGGGGTCATTGCCCTTCCGCCGCCACGTGGGGGGGGTTAGACTGCCAGCTTTACATTTTGTTGTCGCACGCGCACACAAGGCCCTCTGCACGACCACCAACCCAGGAGCACAGCAACAAACTCCCCTACACATATCCATTCCAGTTCAGTCACCTTATATTAATTACGATATGTCTAATAAGATAGGATGGGCGCTTTAGATCAGATTCCTGTGGTTGGGATTTTGCTCGTTTAAAGTTTTTTTTAGCACCGAGTCTTACTACCCGTTCGGGTGTACTGATTAAGAACGTTATTCTTAAAGGAAGTGTACCCGCATTTGCGTGCATGAAGCGTGGAAAACCATTTAGTAAAAAAAAACTCAGTACACCCGACCGAGATTCGAACCTCAATCTTCCCGTCATCGGCAAGGGTAGCGTTTTAGACTACGCGGACACCTAATTAGGCCTTCACATTATTACATTACTTAAGTGTGTGTGTGTGTGTGTGTGTGAGAGAGAGAGAGAGAGAGTGAGTCACCTTTTAAATGCGAAGCAAGTCCAAGTCAAGGTTTGGTTGCTGTCACATAGCACTAATTTTGATTTTTAGTTTATACATTAAATGCATCCATCTAAAGAGAAAGGTTAAGAGAGAGGAAAACATAACAAGCACGCTTTAGATATAATTTAATCTTTATTTGGGGGTTGAAAATATTCTAAAAATGATTATGGGCCTACGTTGAAATAGTTAATATTTAGTGATGTATTTCAAATCTGCGACTAATGTTGCTATCATAAAAACAAACGCCCGTATAAAAGGGCCCTTATGTATCGAAGTTGTCTTCATTTGAAATGTTACGAAGATGCTAAGGATATTTTGTGAGTATCGAAGACGACGCGAAGTAGATATGCCCTTTGAAATTTCAACACCAGCTTGTTGGGTGCGCAAAAAATAAATAAACAAGAGAAGAGAGATCCACGCGCGCGAGCGGGGTGTGACAGTGATTGTTGATAGCGGGTCATCAGATAGACAGCAGTGCGTATAACGCGAACGGGTAGTAAGACGCGGTGCTAATAATAATAATAATGATAGACAGCAGTGCGTGGGGCGCACTTTTCCTACATATTAGTGTGATGATTCATACGACAGCACAGTTTTACCTTTTTTCCTGGGAAGGAGCATTTTCCCCTAACCCCTGTCAAGGGTGTCCTGGAATTTAATGACAATTTTTATCTTGGTTTAAAATATTTGTCATCTAACGCCTATACTCATTACAGATATTCAACAAATGTTGATATCACCGTGTGAAGAAAATTAACCTCTATGTTTCTGCTGGAGAGATATTTTATTTATTTTGGCAAAAAAATAATTTTGCTATAAAAACTGCAAAAACACTGACATTGACTCGCGTTCCCTAAACTCTCATCCTAAGTGATGACAGCTAATTTTGATTCTACACACAAAACTCTGATAACGCTGACGTCCACGTAAACGTACCGATCAAGTTAATGCAAGATCTACCTTTCGGTTATCAAATATAGGCTCAACGTCCGCATTCCCATCAAAACAAACCACCTGTTATTTGGTATCATTTTGAAAGTCCGCGGAATAATTGTTATTAAAATTGTGACTTAGATTAAAAAAAATTCTTTATAAGGGTTGCGAGGCACTGAAGACCAAAGGGATACTTTGTGCAAAGAATTATCTGGAATTTTATAATTAGTAAATATCTGTTTTACGTTATTTTAATAATTACGGTTATAGCCGCAACTATACCCTGATTTTGATTGGAAGAACAGTAGAGAAAATTCAAACCTATTTTTTTGCGGCCAACACTGATAAAATATTACATTTTATTAGTGTTATTTTATAGGTATTGAAAATATCTATAAAAAGTGACAGCTGCAGATAACATGGCTTGATGTATGAATATATTAACAATGTTTCAGTAACTTTAGTAACTAACTTCTACTGTTCTTCCTACAAAAAGCATACTATAGCTATCATATTTTTAAATTGAAAAATAACACCTGGACACGGGAATCGAGCCCGGACCTTTGGATTAGTATGCCAATACTCTACCCACCGAGCTATCCAGGAATACTCCCGTGCCTAAGGTCATTCTTCACTAATATTTTAAGGCAAAGTCTGTGATGGACGTACGGTAATCGTCAGATACATATGCGATCAATTAATCTCACGAGCTATCAGATAACGCAGCCACCATCAACTCGGTAGGGCTTTATACTACTAAATGTACAATGATAACTGTACGAATGCGCGCATATCATGATGGAAGCAAAGTTATTATATTTGATTATTATGGTTATAGCCGGGAATGAATAGTTTAGTACACTAACTTTTCAGTAGTTTGTGAATTAGTCCCATATGTATCAAGGTATGGTTAATAGCATCAATGTTAAACATACGCAAATCAATCAATGGCTTTGTAACAATAAGCGTGTTCCGAAAAGGTTAAATGGATAGTAATGAAAGGTGTTCGTCCGAAACTTGACAAGCCCACCAGTTTCTGAGGGTAAAATCCAACATCAAGTTTGCTCCAGGGCTAGACGTAGCCAACGATTAGGTCGAGGGGACTTTAACGTGACGATGTGGGCCTTTTTATCACAACTATTACAGGGTTCTTACAGACATATGAAACATAAATTAAAGGACTTTTCAAAGATTAAAACTGTCATTTATCGTACTGACATGTAAACTAGTTAAACAAGTTAACTAAACCAAACTAGCTAGACAAGTTAATAGAAAAAAAGTACCATATTTTAGATGGATGAAAAACAATAACTTTTCTCTAAATTTAATAAACAGATAGGACTATCAAAATAGTAATCATTCTTGATTCAGTATATATTTTAGAATTGCTTGAACAGAAATTTAAGCGCTAAGGTGGATGGGAGACGAATTAATAGCTATCAGCGGGCATTTTAGTGCAAAACTGTAATTATAAGTGCTTAAATTGTTAATAGGTAGACAAAAATATTTAAAGAATTATTACAAATGACTGTTTTAGAGCAACTTGTAAAAAAAATGGCGACTTCACATGAATTAAAAATTTTAAATATAGGAAATTAAAGAAAACAACACTGTATTTCATCGACAATATCGCTAATGTGTTTGTAAGAGAAGTTAACAGTTTCCCCTTGCCCCTATAAAGATCCCAACTCATGGGCGGGACTATCTCTAAACTAGATATTTCATGTCCCAGTGCATCTTAAATCGCAGTCTTTACAGCCATTTCGAAAATAAATATTGACACATGGAAATTCTAGGACTTTTCCAGGCCTTGAACAAAAATACATTAAATTCCAGGTCTTTCAAGGACCGTATGCCCTGCTATTAGATGAGGCTAATGCGAGAACCAACCAAGAGAAACATATGATGTAAGCTTTGACAGCGAGAGGCTACAAATAGAGCTAGGGAGTGAGAACTTCCAGGGTGAGTGTGTGAAATATCTGTGCACAGCCTACCGAATGGATGGCTCTAGTCTCTGAGGGAACTGCAGGTCTCACGGAGGAGAGACTCTCTACCTTGGTTATACTGAGCTACAACCTCTGAGGGAACTGCAGGTCTCACGGAGGAAAGACTCTCTATCTTGGTTATACTGAGCTACAACCTCTGAAGGAACTGCAGGTCTCACGGAGGAGAGACTCTCTACCTTGGTTATACTGAGCTACAACCTCTGAGGACACTGCAGGCTCACGCAGGAGAGATTCTCTCTCCCTTGGTTATACTAGGCTACAACCTCTGAGGAAACTGCAGGTCTCACGGAGGAGAAATTCTCTCTCCCTTGGTTATACTAGGCTACAACCTCTGAGGGAACTGCAGGTCTCACGGAGGAGAAATTCTCTCTTCCTTGGTTATACTAGGCTACAACCTCTGAGGGAACTGCAGGTCTCATGGAGGAGAGACTCTCTTTCCCTTGGTTATAGTGAGTTACAACCTCTGAGGGAACTGTAGGTCTTACGGAGGAGAGATTATCTCTACCTTGGTTATACTGAGCTACAACATCTGAAGGAACTGCAGGTCTTTTGAAGAATGGATTCACTCCCGCTTGCCTATACTAGGCTACAAACTTTGAGGCTAATGCAGGTTTTATGGAGGAGAGATGGTCTTTCCTTTAATTGCCAAACCTTTCCGCCTACTGTTGTTAAAACTAAAGGCAAGATGCTAGTACCGTGTCGACAAACCTGCGTCGCAAAAATCGTCACATTTAAAGGTAATAAAATAATAGAATGGCAAAAATGTTAGCCTGCACCAATAATTTAGTGCCCTCACAGCCTTTAGCCGAGTCTATACCATATGGGCAGCGACGCCGCTCAAGTTCTGTTTGTACGGTTTGATACGGAGAACGACGTTTCCTGTCTATGATGGACGAGAGCGGCAGGACGGCACCACTCGCCGCAGGTTCGAGACATCACGTCTCTGGGCGCCGCTCTGGTTCCAGTTCAGTTCTAGATGTCATTAGTGAACGTTGTGTTTTCAAAAAGGAAATCTTGCGAGGAAAGTAAATAGAAGGCTGGTGAAATGCAAGTGTCACCTGGTCAAGTGAAAATGTAATAAAAAATATAGGGTGACCTGGCGGCCTAAGGGTAAGGTGTCAGACTTCTATGCTGGCGGCCGGGGTTCAATCCTCAGTCCCGGCACAGATTTATCTGATTACCAAACCCTTCTTTCACCTCTGACAAGACATCTTGTGAATGTGAGGAATGCCAGGCCTCCACTGTGGTTCGGATTCCACGTTAAACTGTAGGTCCTCCATTTCATCTCACAATCACCCTACCATTACACATTAGCGTAAGTGCGTATAACCCGAACGGGTAGTAAGACGCGGTGCTAACACTAATAATAATAATAATAATAATAATAACAACAAATGAACGTTCAAATGGTTGAGATTGAAGTGTTGATTTCGGAGGCGCAGTCGAGGCCATGCTCGGGGAATGATTGCCACAGTGATGTTAAGAACGCCGTCATAACTAGGAATCTGTGGAATGAGGTTGTATCATCAATCAACTTGACTCCATGTTGGCGACTGGACGAGAGCACCGCTTTTATTATATTATTATTATTTAGCACTGCGTCTTACTACCCGTTCGGGCTATACGCTTTAAGTACTAATTACGCTAATGGGTTAGGAATTGGGAAGGGTGAATGAGAGGAAGTGAACCCGCATTTGCGTAGAGGGAGAGTGGAATACCATTTAGGAAAAACCACCCCCAGTTCCCCCGACCGAGATTCGAACCTCGATCTCCCCGTCCTCGGCAGTCGAGCTCAACACGACTAGCGCGTTAGCCAACTACGCCACCGAGGCGGGTCGCTTTTATTATAACCGGCACCGGTTACCGCTGGTATCGTGCCCGAGACCTAACACTTATATTTATTATGTTAATGTTCATGTTTATTTGGTAAGGAAAAATAATATTGATAGTAGGGTTATGTTATCTTCTTTTTTTATTCCCTTCCCCTTATTTTATATTACACCTTTCTTCTCTGATGACATGTTTCGATGATTTGTTCCAAAACTAGTAAGTCTAGGACATCACATCTGCAACCTATGTCAAGGGCGGCTGATAGGCGAGAGATGACAGTAAGGGGGGCAATAGTTCACGACTTGGTACCACCCAACTACCAAAAATATTACCCTTTTATAATCAATCATTACTATCCCACACCATTTGTCACGTGGTATAGGCCGGGAGTCAAGTTCACAATACGCTAGATTTTAGGTGGCAAGACCAAAGTTCGATTCCAGAGTGGGTTGGTTATTTGGGGCTCATTTTACACAAGCGATTAATCACTATCGTTTTCTTACCCACTCTTGGTTCTAATGCGGTTGCATTTACTTTAAAATACCTTCCTTATGTTTCTTTATTACTAAATTATGATATTAATCATAACTTTTTGTGTTAAACATAATAGTAAAATATTAGCCATATATTAGAATTATACTAATCATTTCAGAAAAAATTATCAGAGAGAAAATATAAGAGAAGCTATTTAGAAACGGGAACACCCAAAAAGTTAAATACACATTTTACGGGCAAAAAAGACAAAACATTTTACTATATTATTGGAGGTATTTTAAAGGTATTGGTAATATCTATAAAGTGCGAGGAGGCTCCATTATTTTGGGTACCCCTGATCCCAAGGGAAGGCTTCTTTTGCCACTCAGATATGGAGACCACTTGACAAATGTGAACTATATAAAATGCAATGCGTCCTTCATTTAACACAACGAAATCTCAATTATATATATATAAAAAAGAAACAATAACTATAAAGAGCTCGAAATATTTTATTTCTGGCTTACTCATTTATAGAATTATTTTTTCTATCGTAGTTTGTTTGTAATAGGATCAGATCCACTTTACTGATTCGTGAATCATAACTTTCGTGCACTCTCAGATTTATCGGTAGGATATTTAACTTATAGAGCACGGAAAAAACAAAAGAAATGTCAAAATGTTTTGCATAAAATAAAGTCCTTGCAGCTCCCACAAGAACAATAGGGTGAATTTTCATTTTGGGGGTGGGGGGAAATTTCTCAACTATATAATTGGAACGAATACAATCGAAATAGTCTGTTTTTAAGTTTTCACTTCAGTCTAAACTATCCTAATGACGTTATTCAATTATCTGACAAAGTTACTGAAAGAAGTTCGCTGTGGTCAAGGTACGCCGTACGCGCGCGGGGTACGCAACCCGCAGCTCACTTCTGTATTCTATGCGGCCTAACTGCCACGGCTCGCACACAAGAACTTGGAGCGTGTTGAGGGGTGGGGGAACCAGAACAACACAGTCGCATTCAAAACACGAGTGGATTCGCCAATGGAATGGTGGCAAGCAGGGCTACGAGTCGGCACGTCAAGCTTTCCGACTCCTCTATTCTTCTACTGTCCGACTTCGACTCCATCATAAACTGCTCAAGAATTTTAATAACCAATTTACCGCAGTAAAATGCTCTGATACAAATTGACTAACGGGAAGCTTATTTGGCAATGTGTGAATAAATTGAACAATCCAAATTACAGATATTGGACATCAGCGAGTGTACTGAGGCTGGTTACCCACTCTCCCTCCACGCAAGTGCGAGTACACTTCCTCTAAATACAACCTTAACACCACTAGCGTAATTAGTATACAAGCGTATAGCTCGAATGGGTAGTAAGACGCGGTGCTAAAAACAAACTCCCCGACCTTACAGCTCTGGTGGCGACAGCTAACATAAGCTACCAGATCAACGCTCATGTATCCATTCGCCAAACCATGTGTTGAGCGAGCTGCTATAACTTTTTGCAATCAAAACTTCCACAACAATTTTTTTGTTTAGCCCCCCCTCCCTTTTTTTAAGTGTTTTTGCATTATTAATACACACACTAATGAAAATAACAGTTTGTATATTTTTTTTGTGATAGCTACGTCTATGCTTAATTTAAAAATGATTTAAAAACGAGATATCCAAAAAGGCTGCGTTCACATTCTAAATCAAGATGGCGAGCCAGACGAAACCAGGGCGGCTGATGACGTCGTACATACCGTGTTCGGTTGTGTTCATGCACATCTGTTTACAAAATAAGAAGTTTTATTTTGGAACAAGTTTTTATAGCTATGTTATATAATTTATTTTTCTTATTTTACAATTTATGGTGAGCAGTTATAAGAAGATACAAGTGTGAATATAATACTTTTTAATTAATGTATTATTTCATGGTGTCTACTCAACTTGACCAATTAAATCCCCGACCATTTCCCTGATCATTTCCTAAAATTCCAGACTAAAAAAGTAGGCTATGTCACATCCTTCTAACTCCCCCCCAACCCCTTGCGCCCTCATTTTTCTATTAATCTTTTTTATGAATAATAATAAGTTTTGAAATTTGAATAATTTTTTTAATTTGTATTAAAATTCTTTACCAGGAATTAAAAATATATTACACAGCTACAAATAATAAAATGACATTATAATTAACTGATTTAATGATTATTGTATTTCATATTTTGAGTAAAATATCATTTTCCCAGATTTTTATTGTGATTTACCAAATTCCCGACTTATTCCCATTTATTCCCAGCTAATTCCCGTTTTCCCTGATTTTCCCGGATGGTAGACACCCTGTATTTACATGTACTATAATATCTCTTGCTATTACAATCACGAAACAACGAACATAATAGATTTATTAAAAAAAAAGTTATTTCAATACAAATCATCTTGTAGCTGTCGGTTACCGCCTCTCGAA
This sequence comes from Timema shepardi, assembly GCA_902151425.1. Taxonomy (NCBI): domain Eukaryota; kingdom Metazoa; phylum Arthropoda; class Insecta; order Phasmatodea; family Timematidae; genus Timema; species Timema shepardi. The sequence continues at coordinate 52,839 of CABFVX010003599.1, read as the reverse complement.
CACTGGATGGACTCTACGTTGGTCCTAGACTTGATTTCAACAAAGCTGACAGGCGAGGCAAACAAAGTTAACAGAAATAGCTTGAGGCTGGCAAACAAAATTGTGGTACTCTTAAAATTATACTAAAGAATCTTTGTTGAGCAGCAAATACCTAGATTATTAAAAGGAGCATTAAACAGTAAATATAGCCAATAAAAATGTCAGTAATATAGTCGAGCAAATAATAGCTTAGTTCTTAGAGCATCAAGTCTTTAAAATGATAATATTAAAACAAACAAGTTTTTTGTTGTCATCGAGTTTTACTACCCGTTCAAGCTATGCCCATATATTGTGAATTATTAGTCTAACGGGGTAGGGATGAGGAAGGAAGCAGTTTAGAGGTAATATATGCACATTTGCGTGGAAGGGAAATGGGAAAACCATAAGAAAAAACCCACCCTCAGTAGATTCAAGCGGGATTCGAACACCGATTTCCCTGTCTTCAGCAGACCAGACTTACACGAGAGAAACACCTTAAACAGTTCGACCACTGAAGTGGGTATCAAACATGTTAATACTCATTGTTTATATTCATTATTTTTTTCATATCGTCTAACTACCCGTCCCGGTTATCAGAATTCAGCTACACTAACAGAGTAGAAATGGGTGAGGCCGAACTTAGAAGAAATGCACCGACAATAACTATATAATAATAACAAAAATAATATAACAAAATGTCCCAAGTTTGGGTGAACAAATGTTTGTATTTTCCAAAAGGTTATTTCTATGAAGATTGTGCACTGTAGCTTTGATATTCTACTCTTCATCCCAAGTAAATGTCTGATTAAATTTAGCACGAACATGACTCGCTAGAGTTGATACGAGAATTCACTAAATTCGTGAAAGTATCGGGTTTGGCCTACCTGCCCGGGGATTCCAAGGAGATCAGCCTTGTCGGTCACGTGAGAGACTTCGTCACGACACACACACAATGGCCGCCACTGGAATACCCACGACACTAAGTGCGGCTTTTAACAGTCCTAGCCTAAATGTTCGGTTATCAGCTACAGACCAATTTTAATATAAAAACACAAACGAGATTTAGTATGTAAACACAATTGAATGTTCCAAACAAGACTGGAATGAGTAGCGATGTTCCATGAGAAAGGTGAATACGCTTCCGCGGACTGGTTTGATTGGTACAGACGAGAGTAAAAAACAATTAACAAAACGGGGAGGTCAGGTCCATCGCATCGTAACAAGGGTTGTTTCCAATAATGTAATATATTTTCTATAAACATAATACATTCAAATTAAATTTCAAGTAAGCTATCCGAGAAGTTTTTGACGCTAAAACAGAGTCTTTTATAACGCTAATAGATGACAGTTTGACCGGACTGCTGAGAAAACGACGCTACAGCCGAGGCCGTTATAACCAAGTTCGACTGTATAGTTAAACGTTATTTTACAAACCATGTTTCAATAGGTTAACGCGCGTAAAGTGATTTTAAAATCCATCTCAAATTAATTAGCAATCATTAGCTGTGAAAATGAAGCTTATTTATAAAATGCATCGTTAATTCCCAATTAAAATGAGATATGGTTCACGACCACGTTTAAAGAGCATCGCGCAACCAGGCCTTGTTATATGTACACACCCAAGTAACACCCCCAGAACCACACTGAAAAAACCTGACGTGTATCTCCGGTTTTGAATCCACACGACGACGTAACCGTAACCGGCTACATCAAGCAATAAGACATCATTTAACAACTTGACAAACATCCGCATCGGTGTGGGCACGCGAACTAAACGTCAGACTCATCTGGTTTAGTGTGCATGTGAAGAGGCCGAATGTAGTGAGGGGGGCTTTTTATAGATAGTTTCCCCCCCTCCATACATAAACAGGTACATTTCCTCTAAATTCTATGGTTTTCATTCCTACAACATTGACAATGATAAATGCAGACATCCCAGAACAGGGGCGGGGAAGTTGTTTTTTTTGCGTTGGAAGGCCAAAAGTCACTTCACGTACAGTCAATTTAACAACAATTATAAAGGCGTACTTTCCCAAAATATAACTATTTATAGGAACCCATAAATGATCAAATGGTTGTACTGAACTTTTTTCCTTTTAATCAATAAGGACTAATTTTAATTTTGAATATATTTACTATATACGGTATTCATAGAGGAATTAAAAAAATAATACATAAATTATAAATATTGTATTTTCTCGAGTTTGATCTCCACGGCTCTAGGTTAATTTTTAAATTTAACTGTAGATATGTATTGTACATGCATACTTAATACAATTATATATTAGCATGTAATAGGGATTATACAATCTAGTAGAAAATCACTCAAGAATAGAGTTATGTGAACTAAACATCTCAACAGTTAACTAAACACTTAATTTTATAATATCATAGGAACACAATCTTAAGTTCGAGAATGTAATATTTATAAACAATGAAGATACATAATTTAAAAAAATATGCAATAAGGCTGCACCAAAAACTCCAAAAAGGCCATAGTTGGCCTTTAGGTTCCTCATCCCTGGTCCAGAGAAATAATAATGATGTTTGATAGGAAATCAGTCATTAAAAAGAATCTTTTGGAAGTAGGAACAAACACCTCAATCCCACCCTCTTCCATCTATGGCCTGCAATATTAAACAGACATACATCATTAAATGATTAGGTCTATAAACAATAAGGGTCCAAACATTTTAGACCAAAGCGGAGCAACTCAAAGTAAATACAAGAAAAGACAAACGAGTCTGTGCGGTTTACTTAAGAAATAATATTTTGGCTCTAGTGGTTAACTAAGGGAACCAATAAATATATTTTGTTGGAGAGGGAATTAAAGCCATTTTGAGTATTATTTTTATATATTCTATCAATAATAGCTAAAGAAAAAAAAGAATTCAGCTGCAGGCTACATAGATTAATGTTTGAATGTAAGAAATTAGTTTTAGTTACTTTTGAAACACTGTGCTTCTTATAGTGTGTACAAGAGCTATCAGTGATTTGAACCATCTAGCACAAGGGAAAAGTATAAAGAGAGTAAATGTTCACCTTCAAAAGGATATTAAAACAATATTGCGTCTAACATATTTCAAATATATTTTGGACTTGAAGTGCATTATAATAGGGCAAAGAAACCAAAGGTTACTCTGACTGTTGGCAGATTCAAGTTATCCAGCAGAGGCAAAAAAAAAAAAAACAAAAAAAAAAACCAACCGATCCATTGTAATGGAAAACCACAAGAATGTTTCCAGAAGGGCAGCATTAGCCTGTATCAATAAAGACATTTCAAAACGATCTGCCCATTGTTTTGTTTCTTAACAAGCTGTCCCCTAAAACATTTTTCTTCAAAACTTAAACATAAATATTCGCATTGCTGGGCAAGTTGACAAAGGCCTCAGCCCTATAATGTATGGATTAACATGAAGCAAAGGTCAGGGTTCAAATCTCAGCTTGGTATATTGAGGTGGTTTTACCATAAACAATTTTTTTAAATGCATAATGCAGAGAGACTGAACTCTAATTTATATTTCATGAATATAATATGCAAATAGCCCAGAAGGGTGGCTATGACTCGAAGAATAGCGAATTCAAAAGTAGGTATATAATTTTCATTGTGACTTTTAGTTTGTGTTGGCGACTTGATGCAGCTTTTAAAAAACCCTCTAAACATGGGTCATAGACATGCATAAATAGGCTAGTCTAGTTGTAGGGGTATCGCCTTTAGAAAAACTTTGACATACATTTACTAAATCTACTCACTTTCATGTGCATTTATGCAAATATCTTGACAGTTTCAAGATAAATATATTGGACTTTGGTTAATGTTGATTATTCAATTCAAATTAATTAATATAATACATTTAAAAACAGTTGATTGTTTGGATCTAAATGGCTAGTAGTAATCTTCAACTTCTTGTCCAGTAAAATTTCCGCTTCTCAAAGCTGATCCTCCTTAACCAGCGCTATTCCCTAAAGCTCCTGTCCCAATGTAGTCCCCAACGCAGCTCACCCAGTGTAATCTCCAACGCAGCTCACCCAATGTGAGCCCCGACGTAGCTAACACAGTGTAATCGCCAACGCAGCTCACCCAATGTGAGCCCCGACGCAGCTAACCCAGTGTAATCCCCAACGCAGCTAACCCAGTGTAATCCCCAACGCAGCTAACCCAGTGTAATCCCCAACGCAGCTAACACAGTGTAATCCTGTAATCCCCAACGCAGCTAACCCAGTGTAATCCCCGACGCAGCTCACCCGATGTAATCCCCGACGCAGCTCACCCGATGTGAGCCCCGACGCAGCTAGCCCAGTGTAATCCCCAACGCAGCTCACCCGATGTAATCCCCAACGCAGCTCACCCGATGTAATCCCCAACGCAGCTCACCCGATGTAATCCCCAACGCAGCTCACCCAATGTAATCCCCAACGCAGCTCACCCAATGTGAGCCCCGACGCAGCTCACCCAATGTAATCCCAAACGCAGCTCACCCGATGTAATCCCCAACGCAACTCACCCAATGTAATCCCCGACGCAACTCACCCAATGTAATCCCCAACGCAGCTCACCCAATGTGAGCCCCAACGCAGCTCACCCAATGTGAGCCCCGACGCAGCTAACCCAGTGTCATCCCCCAAAGTTCCTAGCACAAAATGAGCGTACCTCTAATAAATAATTATGAGAAATACAACTTCACATTTTAAAAATCTGTACAAAAAATATGCAAAAACAACAACAAATGGTATAAGGAGCCATACATGTATTACATAACACACTTGTGGGGAGGGAGAAGGGTTACATCATGTCGTTATTCTGCGTGGCATGGGGGAGGGGAGGTTAGGTTAGTTTAACATAATGAAGTTTTAGTTTATATAAAAAAAATTGAATGTACACAAATATAAATGAATGGTTGCAAGATAAATGTTTAAAAAATGATCTAGTTATGTATAGACTTAAGCTTTCCCACACTTTTAAAATCGTGTTTTTTGTACATAAATATATAAAAACGGTTTGACTAGAAATTGAATCCTTTATTCAAAATTCTATTTATTATAAAACATACAAGATCCAACTAGTAAAAAAAAACACTCGAAAATGACAATTTTTTTATAGTTGGAACTTGAAGCTTTACATAACTTTAAACGGAGAAGGGGGTTGCCAAAGTCTTACGGAGCGTGCATGATATGAGTGTAGGTTGGTCAAAAAAAAAAAGGCCTAAAATTGCGTCACGTAATATTATTATATGTATGGCACCTAAATAATCTTGAATGCTGTAGGACAATTTTTTTTTGTTTTGTTTTAATATATGTAATAAAATATGTTTGTATTTTTTTAATTCCAAAATTACTGTGCATAATTTAGTTTAAATAATAACTGTCTATCTCCATTCACAATGAAACTATCCTTGTAAAAATCTATCGTATAATTTTAAATTGGCATACAATTCCGAAATTTGTTATAGTTTTGGTCATAAACATTTTCATAGCAAGGAACGCGAAAATACTCTAGGTAGCAAAAAAAGATACCAATTTAATTCCTAAAACTCGCCTTTGGTCAACTATTTATTAAAAAGAAAAAAAACAGTCAACCTGCGCCAGGCATCCATCCCACGGAGGATCCAGCTAAAACATCGTCTTACTATAAAGCATGTCAGAGAGTGAATTAATGTTAACTCTTGCACACAAACTCGGAGCGTTGAAGAAAACAGAAAACTCCATTTTCTCTTGAAGAGTCGGTCGCTCGCTCTCCTCGGCCCTCTGCTTTCTTGCCTTCTTCTCCCCCCCAGCCATCGGCAGGCTTACCATCCACAGGTGCACCTCAGGGCACGGCATCAAGTTTGAATCCCCTCCCCTAACTAGCCTACATCTTTCTCCTTTTCCCCTCAGCGACAAGAGAAAAGCCATCATTTCTTTGTCAGACGCTTCGCTCCCTCTTCTCTGCGACCCCGGTGTGTGTGCGCGCACACATCCCCCCCCCCCTAGCCCTGCATCAAAAGATTCACCCTTCACTGGCAGAGGAGACGGGCAAATGTTCCCAACTTCACCTCTCATCTAACATTCTACACAAAACTTTACATTATCCACGTTCTATCTCTCTCGGAAAGTTAATATAAATACGATAATTCACTTAGAGGGTTGCGAATTTTTTCTTTAACAACTTTTAAGACTTTCAGAAAAGACTAAATTTATTAGAACTAAAAGCATATTCATATAAAAATGACCATATTAACCGAATAAATAGAAGAAAAAAAAGGTACAAAAACTAGGGTAAAGATTAAAACTAAACCTCTGACATCAATTGAACGAATTTGTCACGCACCACAAACGATATGAGGGGGGACATGAACAGACTATAGCCAATCACGCTGACCATATTTGATAGTATATATATTTATATAAAAAACCATTTAAATAAGGACTATGGTTATATTCGTGACAGCAACACTAAAGTCACAAATTCTGAAACCTGTATAGATATCTAATGCTGAATTTGTGCCACAGGAATATCCTACTCCTATAATTTGTGTCCCTATAGTTTTCATTATAATACCAAAAAATGTGGGTTATGCTGGCTTTATTATTTTCCGGGGAAAATCGACGTGCCATGACTATTAAAATAAATATATAGCGGAATTAAAGGCACAAATTATGCCCTAATATACAATTTTTACCTTACTATGAATCCAAAATATCACTTACTATGGATTTGTTCGCTAAAAAACCAGAGCAGAATTGAAATGCGTTCACGTGACGAGCTCTAAGCCAATCACAAGAAATCTGCGCGAATTGTGTAGGTCGTTCTGGACTTAATAAAATCTCAGCTTAGGCCGAACTATTCCATGAAATGGCTGTGTAAGATCCAATCGAATATTAAAGCTAACTGACTCAATCGTATGTGCTTAAACCAACCGACTCAATAAGCGCATGCGCCTTCAAAGCAAGATACAAGCAGGCAGCTGCATCTTATGCTGGGGAATGATTTGAAATAGCTCGTTAAATAAAAATTGCACGTGTTTTTGTCGTTTTGTGTTGATTTGTTTTATTACACAACACAGTAATTATAAAGCATCCATTGTGATAGTAATTTAAATAATTTGTTTATTCACTAAAAAAATTGAATGCATTGACAATCGATCAGTTGTTTTAAATAAGTGTTGCAAAGAATTATGGGTCAGCATGCATTTGTTTTAGCATGTGAATTATTGCGCCCCTTGGTCAGAGATGCTCTAAACTTTAGGCGAACGTGTGAATCAAGATTTAGTCTATAGCCAGTAACAACATTATCGTATGTTGTAAGTTATAGGTATTTAACGGCGTGTAGCCTGAAATGGGGATAAAGAATTACAATACTTAAGCACAAAACCATATTAGGCTCAACTCACCTTGCGCCTGCTTGAAACTTGAAGTTGTGGTCCTTTCCTGATCTCCGGGTTGACCCGAGTTGATGTTTTCACGAGCACTGCACTTCTCAACACTTGCGAAGGATAAAGGTACATGAACCGCGTTATCACTTGAAATCACAGGTGCCAATTGGCATCCCACACCACCATTCGATGCCTTGTCACCCTTCAACTTGAGATCCTGGGGGACACTGACACACAGACCACGTGCGATTATTTCTTGGACTAGTCTTTCACTGAAATCACTCGAGTGTCTTCTTTGCCGATTATGGGCACAGTTGGTGAGGGTCTTTGCCGGGTCCTCACGTAAAGGAAGGTCCGAGCTCTGGGTGGCTGCATCACGACGAAGAGGGACGTAAGGTAGCGATCGCCGACCGGAATATTTAGGACTGAACGCGTTAAGACACAACGGCAATGGTTCGCTTCCGAGCTTTCCTTCGACGGGTATGTTTTTGTACGTGTTATCTGGGAGTTTCTGGTAAAGCGATGGCCCAGACCCGACTGATCCTCTTCGACGAGTGTCTACTTTCAAACACAAAGGAGCTGTGATGCCTATCCCTTGAGTGCAAATCTGTGGCAAGGGGCTCACTTTCGTCAAAGGCAAAGCCAATGGATTAGTCACAGTCTTGGACACTTTAGAGCCACCTTGAGAGGAATCGTTGCTGCGAAAACGACGTAAGTTGCGGTCCAGACATTCACTTTTAACTAAGTTCAAAGCACCAACATCGTTCACCACAAACTCTTCAAAGTTCTCACTAGCCGGCTCATCTTCTGCGTCCGATATATCACTTATCATCGGCGAAATACTTTTGGCAGTGTTAGTCTTTTTGACCAAATTTATCAAGTCATGCGCCACAGGGGAGAATGGATCGAATTTGAATGAACTATCAAGGCTAGTTCTACGATTAAAAGAGGCAGTTTTCGTGCATGTGGTGATTGTTTGTGTATTAAGAAATGTGCTTTCTGAAGTCCTACCTACACCACTAAGTTTTGCTAATTTAGATGCAATGATTTTATCTAATTTGCTTCCGGCATTTTTAGTTTTGTTACGACTTAATTTTTTCTTTGACACCATTTGAAGTTCAATTTTTAGATTGTTTGTTGTGACACCATCAACTGCTTTCTCACTAATGGAGATAATCTGTGAGCTATCATTTGTTTGAGCAAGTGCCACATCTGCCAATTTTGTGGCTTCACTTGAAACACACTTCGAAAAGTCAGAGGACCGATCTGCAGCACCTTCGCTTTCAAGAGCTGTTGCGATTACACCAGAATGAGAGACTGTATCAGAAATTGAACCCTTATCCTGTTCATAGCTTGAGCCAGTTTCCTTGGCGTTCCCTTTATTTACAGATGATGGTTTTTCATTTGAGCACGATTTGTTAGTAGTGTTGGCAGTGTTAGTTTCCTTGGAAGGTGACATTTCTGTCTCATTGGCAGTTTCCGCCAAACGAATATCAGCGTCCTGTTGACAAAATAAAAGCAACAAATTACGTTAACATCAAATATTTTAGCATTTGATTGTTAAGTAAAATAATTAATACAACAGTTTTGAGTGCAGTAAAAACTCATCCCTAGTAAAGTTAACAAAACAAACCATTACAACTTTTCCCTGATTTAAGAGTACAAATTTTTCTTAGAAAAATCCATATCGGAGTTAATAAGGATGTTAAAAAACAAAAATACTTTATTTGTATAAGGAATTATTTTTTGAATGCACTCACAAACGAATGAACTCAATTAAAAACATTGTTGAAATAATATGGCCCATTATACCATTTTCCCAGAACAATTACAAAATTCCCCGATACATACAAAGAGTAATAATTCCATAATATGTTTTTAGTTTACTATTTTCTCTGGCCTTGACTCCTCTCAATACTATAATATTGAAATACAAAGTAAATATATATTAACAACAAAGGGATTTAAATTATGATTTGTTACCAGCCACTAATATTTGTATCAATATAATCACACTACACTCTGTATCAATAGATATAATACATTCAACTAGGTTAAACTTATACAATCTTGTATTTAAATGGTGGGTTGGAATTTTAAAGTTTCTGTTGAGGTTATAGTTTTGAAATGTTTTAGGTGCAAAATGGATTTGGAAAATAAAGTTGAATACAAAAATAAAGTGCCCCCCCCCCCCCCCCCCCCGCGGACCAACACNCCCCCCCCCCTGATGCGTGCACCAACAAGTTACACGTTACATTCTGCAGAAGGGGGCAATATCTAAGAGTTTAATATTCCTACAAACCAGGCCTACTGTCAAAATAAAAATGAAACATATAAAATATAATTTTGAAACTAAAAATGAAGAAATGGGATCTCAATCAGTGAATTATGAGGGACTGTGACGATATAGTTTATGATACAATATGTCCTTTCATTTTCCCCCGGTTTAAACCAAGTTCCCATATTTATAAAAAGTGACCCATGATAAAATTTAAATTGTGACGAAATTACCCTCGCTTTAAATTCTTTGAAAAGAGAAGAGTGCCACTCGCAACATTAGGCAAGCGGACAAAGATACAAGTCTTGTTTGCTGGTTATGAGAAGGACGTGGTCAGAATCCTTGTAGAATATATTGAGAATAAAAAAAAAAATTATACCCCCCTCGCCCCACCACCTCTAAATACTACACCTCTCATTCCTACCTCATTAGCTTACATATGGATAGCCCAGGAGGGAATTAAGACTTGGAACACGTAAACAAATCGCTTCTTAGGTCAAATGATATAACTCCCCTCTCTCGGAATAGACTGGACTGCCGATGACAGGGAGAAAAGGGTTCGAATCCCAGTCGAGTGTACCAAGGGTGGTTTTTACATTCTCCACTCGAAATTAAAACGTCGTTCCTCCCTAAGTATATAATATCAGTATGTGACACCCCTAGACTCACCTGGAGACGGGTCACGGAGGCCTGTTCCCGCCCATCCTTCCCTCTGTCCGACAGCACCGTGGTTTCCTTGTCATGCTCAAGGGCACCTGCAAAAGATACAAAAACTCTACTCAATTGCGAGATGGGGATGATGGGTGATATCTCAAGCAAACACTGGCGAGGGGAGGCTGCAGGGAACTCACATAGTGACAACAGTTCAATAACACTCAACTAATCCAAGTTTAATATACTATCGAGATCAATTTATTGGTAACACCTCTTTCTACTGAACTACGGCTGCCAGTGATGAATTAACGTCTGGGGGATTGAGTGCTGTGTGTCTGTTCTAGAATTACCGTACGTTAGTTCGTTAGTAAGTCGTGTGATGGTCAAATAAGTATGTTCAGAAAGTGCAGTTCAAATACCACATTCATTAAAGAGACAAGTGTGACAAGATGTCTGTCCTTCAGTTCAACAATGTCTTTTGAACAGTTCAAAATTAGTAGTTACTACTAAATAGATTTCGGTCAGAATCATTACATACAAGCTCCCACGGAATACCTCCAGTTAATATATTTTTTCATCACGCCTTACTAACCGTTCGAGTTATAGCCACGCATATAATTATATGGGTAATAATACTTGGGTAGGAGTGATAAATATAGAACTGAGAAGAAATGTACCCGTATTTTGTGGAGGATGAATGAAAAACCACCCACGGTCACAGTACACCCTACCGGGATTTGAACCACGATCTCGTCATCGACAGTCTAGTATATTGCGAGAGTGACGCTTTAGACCATGCGGCCACCGAAGCGGGTGCTTTAAATATTCTTCTTCAGTTCATTTCTATCACTGGAAGGTTAAAAGTAATCAAAGAAACGACGGTTTGAGCTATATTTTATAGTAAAAAAACTAAAAATGAAATTTAAACCATCGAGAAACACCTATTTATGTTGATGTTTCCACTTTGAATACCACGTCAGTAAAAAAAATATACGAAAAAGTCAACGTTATAAAAAGTGGTTTTGCTTTTAATGTTAATGTTTTTTTCAGAGTCGATGCCTGAACTTTATGCAGAAAACAAAACTGGTTGTTTGTTGCAGAAAGTTCCAAGTTCCAACTTTCTGTTAATTCTAGAACTCGGCACAAACTAATAAACACATAACCCCGCGCGCGGGGATCATCTAGTCTGGTTTTCCGGCGACCGGGAAATCTTGAATCCGAGTACTAGTCGACTGAATTCAGAGTTTTTTTTATACCAAATCACTTTTGACTATTTTCCCTCTCAGCCGCAGGTTCATTTCCTCAAAATTTAACCTTATTTAACCTTATCCCACTAGCGCAATTAATATGCGGATAGCCCGGACGGGTAGTTAAGACGCACGTGTGATCTGATGAAGGGCGTATGCACACATATTCCACGACAGAAACCTTCCAATTCTACACGCAAAGCCAATGGTCTACTCCGAGGCGTCACTCTCGATAAACACTGGACTACCAACGGCGGGGATATCAGGGTTTGGATCCTGGTCCGGTTTACTAAGATTGGTTTCCTATTCGCCACTAAAATGGGTGTGTGTCAAAATTCAATCTTTCTTCCATAAAATACTAGGGTAGTTAGTAAGTATGCGTATAGCTCGAAAGGGTAGTTATTGAGACGCGGTAATAAATAAATAGGACGGAAGTCTCTTCCTGGAGTGGGTGAGTTCTTAAGGTTCCTGGTTCGACCTCAGGTGGTGCCTAAAATTATAATCTTTGTGCATGTATTCAATCAAAATAACCAGAGTAAACAACTCGAATGAGTGTTTAGTTATAGGTGTTCTGTCCTACACCAATATAGTTTGCAAGTAAACTGCGGGCGGAATTTTATTTCGCCGTGTCAAATGATGGGTGAGGGGGAGGAGGAGGAGAAGTAACAACTCTGCAGCTGGAGCATGACTTCCGCTCATGCCCCATTTCCTCCTCGACAGTATTAAGTCCCCTTTCCCCTCTCCAGAGTGAGCATACACGCGGGCCGCCATCTTGATACAGCTCGTTCACTGGTACACGCGGGCAGCTATATATATACTCTATCTATGAGAGGCGGTGGGTGACGGCTTGGAAAATTTACCATGTATCCATTCGCCAAACCACATGTTGAGTTGTTACGTTTGGCAGTCCAAACTTACACAAAAAACAATTTTAATATATATATATATATATATAAACGATGTTTAAATACGAACTTATGAAAATAACTGTTTGGATGCTTATTTTTTATTTTTATGGAAGGACGTATGTGATTTAAAATGCTTTTCAAACGAGAGCATCTAAATTGCCGTGCTCTCTCATGCATGCTTTGTTAACAATATAGAAACGATTTTGAAACTAATATTTTATATGGATTTTTCTCTTAAGCTATAAGAACATTTATTTTGGTGGCCAAATATAACAAGACACAAGTGTGAATACAATACTTTTTAGTTTATTATTTACATGTACTATATATAATATATCTTGGTGCCACAACCACAAAACAAAAAACATAATAGTTTTATTAATATATTTAGTTCTTTCAAAAGTTAGGAAAACGCCAACTATACAGCGATACTTAGGGAAGTTACTGTTATACTCATTTGATATAACTTTTTATTGATAATATAGTATTATTAAGTAAATAACTAATTGTTCAAACGACAGTAAAATCATTGACCAAAAGCTCCAAGCTGTCCCAATTCCTTATGAAATGTTTAAAAGATTTTATTTTTAATAAGTTAATTAAAAGTTTTAATTTTTCTGGATCAACCATTTATGGCTTCAAAACAATTTTTTTCTGAAAATTTAGCAGGGTATTTTCATTGATACACACACACACACACACACACACACACACACACATCCCACTTTAATATGTTTACAAAAGATGAGGAAAGTAACATTAAAATAAAATGTAACCGCATTTAAGTAGAGGGAAAGGAAAAAGCCATTAAGGCCGGGGGGGGGGGGGGGGGGAGCCGCCTCAGTACACGCGACCGGATCACTATTTTTATTTTGGTAACTTTCTCACTACTCATTCGGGTTGTGCGCATATAGGCCTATATTAATAGGAAAGTGGTGGGGAAGGTTAGATTTTGAGAAACTGTTCCCGCAATTATGTGGAGAGAGAGTGTGGAAAATTATTAAGGAAAAAACACTCTCAGTAAACTAAGCCGGGAATTGAATTTCGACCAAATCGAAGATCGGGTTCCCGGGCCACTTTTTTTTAAACAAATTATTATTGCAATATTAAAACAGTACCAAATATAATTATTGCCATGTGATCCCACGGAGCAGAGTTATTCAGAGACAGCCAAGGAAATTCTAACTGGAAACAGTAATTTTATTAGAAGATTAGGCTGAAAACCAAATTTATAATTATTATTGATGTTTAAGGGAGACTGCATAGTGCTGAGATGCGTTGCAGAAGTTTGAAAGTTTATTTAAGATGAAGTAGATTATTTAAATATTGTTAGCACCAAAATGGAGGCGAGAGATATAAACACGTGTCTACATGACTAAAAACTTTAAATGTGATATTTGATAAATATCCTGGAAGGTGAGATTAGCTTCTTTCCAGCGATGTTTAGTGAAAAATGTCGCAATCCTTAGAGCATCGTTAGAAACAGAAAACTAGAACTAATGTTTTAATAGGTTCATAACTAATATTTTAACAAGTTCAATAACCAATAATTGGCAATTAAAAACCAGTAACAACAATTTTAACAAAACCAATACAAAGAAACAAACTGCGAAGAAAATAATTACAAGAGTTACTGTGGGTGTTTCAATTGTTGCGATAGTCACTGTCTTAAAGAGATTGACGCATGTACGGGCTTTAAGAAGTTTTTGTTTTTGTTAGTACCGCGTGTTGGTACTTGTTCAGGTTATACGCATGTGTATTGATTACGTTAATAGTTTAGGGACGAGAAAGGTTGAATTTAGAGGAAGTATATTCGCATTTGCGTGGAGGTAGAATGTAAAACCACCCTCAGTACAATCGACAGGGATTCAAGCCTCAATCTTCCCGTCATCGGCATTATAGTAGTCTAACACTAGAGTGACGCCTCAGACCATGCCGCCACAGGTTTTAAGAACTTGTGCTAGCTACTGTCTTGAAGAAGTTGCGCTGGTTACTATCTTGATGAAACCGCGTTAGACGTGGCCTTGAAGAAGTTGCGCACTAGTCTGTTTATTGAATGCACTTTGTATAGTGATTGTTGGTATATGTAATAATTGTTCCCAGAGCAGGAAAACCACACTTTTGGTTACAAGTCCATCCTGAGCGTTCATATTATATCAAGCAAGCAGTGAAATACATTATGCCTCCACGAATTCATAATTATGAGAGTGTTAGTTTGCAACTCTGAATAATAAACTAGACTATTGTGTTGAAGCTAATATAGGAATGATTAACTTTCTAAACCTAAGCAAGGTCATTAATCCCGCTAGTAATGTCTCGACTATCTGTTCGCACAAATGAACTCTTTTATTTATAATGAAGGTAACTATATTTGAATAATATTGTCAACGTTTGTTCAAGAAAACAGGAAACTAAGGTTTCTTATTTAATTAAACCCATAATATTTAAAATAATAATTTCTTTATGGGTGTGAAACGTGGTCTCTTACCTTAAATGACGAAAACCAATTTAAGATGTTCGGAAACAAGGTGCTTAGGAAGATATTTGGTCAAAAAAGAGATGAGACCACTGACGAGTGGATGAGGTTACACAATGTTGAGTTAAATACCCTGTACTCATTACAAGGCACTGTTAGGGTAATCAAGTATTGTAGATTACGATGGGCGGGACATGCACCGCTAATGGGAGATTCTAGAACCTTGTTCGGAGTATTGACTGGTAAACCCAATGGGAAGAGACAATCGGGAAGAGCTAGACGCAGATGGGAGGATAGATATATTAGAATGGACCTGAAAGAACTAGCTCAAGATCGGGACTAGGGTGTAATGAGGTCGACTGGATATAACCAGCTCAAGATAGAGATAAGTGACGTATTTTTGTTAAGTGCGGCAGTTAACTTTTAAATTCCTAGTGCCAGAGAGTAAGTAAATATAGCACAAAGTAATTGTTAAAATTTTAGATTAGTCCTTGTGTTGAACATATATTATTATTATTATTATTATTAGCACCACGTCTTACTACCCGTTCGGGTTATACGCACTTACGCTAATGTGTAATGGTAGGGTGATTGTGAGATGAAATGGGGGACCTACAGTTTAACGTGGAATCCGAACCACGGTGGAGGCCTGGTATTGCCCATATTCACAAGATGTCTTGTTAGAGGTGAAGGAAGGGTTTGGTAATCAAATAAATCTATGCCGGGACCGAGGATTGAACCCCGGCCGCCAGCACAGAAGTCTGACACCTTACCCCTAGACCGCCAGGTTACCTACTTGAACATATAAAACTAAAAAATAATAATAATGATAAACCGAGGTTTAGGCCATAAAGTCTAACACAGAACCTGCAATCCCAAGTTAGCGCTTAGATTGGGTCTAACGAGATATCAAGAATTGGCCAACAAGAGTTTTCACAATGTTTTAAATAGTAATAATGTAAATTGTTGTACACTAGTGTGGAATCGCGTTAGGATAAAGGCGATTTCGGCTGCCACAAACGTTACTTAAGATACTTTGATCCATCCATAAATAAAATAACATGTTCTGCAAAGATCACTTTTGAAAATTCATTAAAATAATAAAAATACAAAAGGTACTTTTGTATATATTGAGAGACAAACATATCTATTAAAAGTATTATAAACCTATATTCCTCCTGTGATTCCACTACATATCGGGTTAATTCCTTTTGACAAAACTCAACAACACGAATAAACAAACTTGTAATAATTTTTCCGTTATAACTTTCCGGAAGGGAATCTGCCCCAGCCCCCCAGGAAAATCCTCGCCAAGGATAGAACTGGATCCACCCATAATTATATATTTAAGATAGTTTAAGTGTCATATAATCTAAATAGGTTTATAAAGTAGACGTTAAATAACTTAAGTATAATATATTTTTAAATTTGAATATAGATATTTAATAATCTAGTTTCTCAACTTCCATTGTACCAGGATGGAAGGTTTACACCATATAGTCCTACTTGCGCTAATGTTCCTCTTTTGGACACCCGGATCTACGTTTTATTGTTTTATTTTGTTCAAAGTCTCGTGTTCCCACAAGCGCGGCCCGATTGCTAAATATAGTGTCAACTTTGTTCGTACCGCTCCCGGTTTGTCTAAAAACATTCATTCTCAGCCATCATTGTTTATGTATGTCCTCAGCGTAGTCCAAGAGGTGTTCTATTCTCCCCAAGTACACTTTCACAACCCGCATACAAGTTTAATATTTCTGGAAGAGAAGACCCGAGTTCTAAATATGCGTACACAATTTGGCAACGATTTAAGTTCATCTTAAAGTAAAAAAGGAAAACAAGTTTTCCCTACATAGTCGTTCGTTGGTCTGTTAGCTGTTTGTTTAGTGAAAAACACTAACGGTGGCAAATTGCCATAAAATGAGCCAGTTTTTTTATTTACTTGTCTGTTATCAAAATTAAATTATTTTAGAAATTCATGCTGTTATAAAAATAAAACTCTTTTAGAAATTCAACATAAACGTTGTGCACTTTTGATTTTGCCAATTATTTCATACCATAACGAGGTTGGTCGGGCAGCAATGAATGAATAACATGTGCCAAAGAATCGTCGAGACTGCTCTAAACTATTTTATGATAAATTATTACAATGGAGTAGGAATGAGGAAGGAAGCTTTTTAGAAGTAATCTACACGCATCTGCGTGGAAGGAGAGAGAGTAACAATTTTAGGGGGAAAACTAACACAAGAGTCACGCTTTAGGGCTTAAACCTGAAGCGGATTAATCGAAATTTAATTATTTATATATTAGAGCACTTAACCTAAATTAATCTGACTAGTATTTACATAATTGACTCTGCACTTATTTTGTTTCAGAAACACGCCTTTGTCTAATTCAGTTTAACTCATTCTTCTAGTCCAACCAAACTATACAAAAGCCCCCCCAAACCCAAATCCTTTTGCGGTTAAACCGGCCTACTACACCCCCGACTCACAACGGTTTAAGTGTGTCCATCCCGCTAAAATATGCAATCAGTTTAGTTGTTGGTTTCCTATTTAAAATAACGTCAACGATGCGAATATATCGGTTGTACAGCTGGTGGCGCAGACACGTAAAACGCACCTTACGCTACCACAAAGGTTATCTTTACTCGATACCACGACGATACAGTCTGTAAGATAACTTCACAGTGCAATCGATAAAAGCTAAGCCTTACTACCTATCTGGACACACTAACTCTAAAAACCAGAGGTAAGTGTGGATCCAGAGCGTTATAAAAAGCACACCCATAAACGTATTCGAGAGCATTATTGCGAAACTGTGACAAGCGAAGAGTGAATCAATGATAAAGTCTGTATGTATAGATCTTATATTTTCAAGGCTGATTCAACTCAATAACTTACCTTCATTTTCTCATGTGGTCTTTGTACTTTAAAACAAATGTTCAAAAATGAGTTTTATTAAAATATCCTGATATTGTATTGTTCTGAAAAACATGCATACTGGGTTATTTATCATGCATGAGATAAGCCTGAGAGACCTCACCAGCCGATAACGGGTCTTTCAGCAGTTTATTCCACTTATCAAGCTTAGAGGAGCAACACACTCTACATCTGGCCATGAGGCATATAATAAGATCTGGTCATGAGAAGGGAGCACCCATAGCCTTCTCCACCCCTGAGGCTTCGGATAGGATACAGCTATGGTCAATGAATCTGCCGATGGATGTAAAACCACTTCTTGAAAAAGTCCACAAAGTCTTCGAAAGGAGGAAGGAGAAGATAAACGTTGAGGAACTCTAACAACACTTTGTGAGGACAAACGGTCGGATAGCATTCGCCCTGAAGGAAGTTTGGACCAGATGTTATTTGTTGACTCACAACACAGAATGGACTAAAGTAATAGTAAAATAAAAATGGGGCAGTTGAATGCTATGCGGAGGAAGACCGTTATGGAAGAGATTAGAAAAGTGGCAGAGGACTTGAGTTTGGACATCATTTGCGTGCAGGATCCGTAAAGTAAGATAATTGGAAGAATTCTGCAGATGCCAACAAAGGCGAGAATTGCCACTAGTGGTTCGTCGCCCATGAGCACGATAGTAATCTTCAATACACATATAACGGTAAAAAGATTAGATCAATACAGCAAAAAGAGGGTCACTTGCGTCGAGATAAGAACAAATCAAGCCGCAATCATCCTGGTCAACATGTACTTCCAGTACAGGGAAGAAAATGAAAAATACCTGAAGCAAATGGAAGTTATAGATGCCGTCTATAGAGGTATCCCGGTGATGTTCCTCGCAGATGCAAATGCAAAGTCATTTCTGTGGTTAAGCGATGTGTTGAAAAAGCCGGATGGAAGGAGAGGTGGATGTAGAGCATATGAGAGAGGAGAGAAGGCTAGAAGTGCTGAATATGATAAGGAATCCACCCACCTATGCGAGTAGAGCGGGAGAAAGCTCAAATATAGACGTCACGCTATGCAACCAGGAAGCGATTGGGATCGTTAAGAACTGGAAAGTACTGGATGGGTTGGCAATTAGTGACCATAACTTGATCACTTTTGAGATTGAAGAAGATCTAGGGCTGCAGGCTTAAGTTGGAGTAAGACCGAAATTCAACATCCGCAAAGCCAATTGGGAAAGATTAAAGAGAGAATTGGAGCTATCAACAGAGTTAGAAAATGGAGTAAACTTAAATGTGAAAGTGAAGGAGTTTACAAGAGCTGTACAAAGGATGATGAGAGTGGACATCCCGATATTCAAGGAAATATTAAGGATAAGTAATAAACCCTGAAATGAGATTCGGGAAAAATCGGAAGAAAATGAGGGCAGCGAGGAGGAGATACCGGCACTGTCATGATCCTTGGGAGTTGAGCGAGGTATGTTACTTGATATCTATAGAAGGAAAAAAGAAGAGTATGAATCTGCCCTGAGACTGGCTAAGAGGGAAAGCTTGGAGCGATACATTCAGAAGATAAGAAAAAAAGTTTGCGGCATACCATTTCAGATAGTGACCGGGAAGGTTAAGACCCCCAGCTGTGATCTCGACGCTGAAGACTTAGGGTGGGGACATAACTTCTTGCTGGGAAGAATGGGCAAGGTTGTTGCTTGAAACGCTGCTTTCAGACTATAATGTGGAAGACGACTAGGAACAATAAACTGCAAGAATGGACATGACAAAACACTACGATAACAAAGTGGAGACAGATCCAATAACACATGAAGAGACTATAAGGTTGGTGGCCAAAATGAGGAGTAAGAAGGCACCTGGACCTGATGGAATCAGAGTTGAGGTCCTTCAGAAAATCACCGAACAGGTAGCGGCCCTTCCTAACCAGTTTAATGAATGATTGCATGGACCAGGGCCAAGTGCCTAATGTATGGAAACAAAGTGAGGTAGTCATTCTTAGTAAGGGTGAGGACAGCTCCCTAAGTAGTACAGGCCAATATCTTATGTAACAGATTGAGGAAGCATCGTGGGATTGTTGGCATGCACCAGCAGCAGTACGGCTTTAGGAGAGGCAAATCTACCGAGGACGCTATTTGTGAGGCCATGAACCTTGTTGATAGGACAAGTGGGAAATATGTTATTGGGATAGTCATGGACATATCGGGATCATTCGATAATTTGTGGTGGCTATCAATGTTCAAAGGGTTAATGAAACTAGAATATCCGGGGAGTATCTACAGAGTTTGTATGTACTGTAGGGACATATATGCAACCCTGAGATTCCAAGAATACCAATAAGTAAGAAACTTACGAAAGGATCTTCTCAGGGATCGGCCTGTGGACCAATCTTTTAGGACGTAGGACTCAAACTAGGTTTGTTGGAAATAGAAGCGCTCCCAGGTATGACGGGAGTGGTCGCCTTTGCAGGCGACTTACTGATAATTGTTGAAGCCAAGCCAAGATTGGAACTTGAGGCCAAGAGTAATGCGATTCTCGCTGGGTTGGACTCTCAGTGCAAGAAAGTGAAATCAAGTTTGGCACCTGCAAATACGTCGTATGTGTTGTTCAAGAGAGCGGTGAAAAGACACCCTTCGAAAAGGATTGACAGACAAGGGATTAGATGAAGTGTAAATACCAGATATCTAGGAGTTACGTTGGATGAAAAGCGCGGCTTCATGATGCACGTGGATAATATATATGGAAGAGCCTTAAGACTAATTAACAAGATTATTAGCATAGGAGAGAGTCGGTTATGACTGCCGAGGCTTTGTATACGGATTTACCACTAAGCCTTTTTGTCTCCGTCGTGAGTTATAGGTCCAACGCTTGGGCACACCGGCTCAGACTGGTACAGGTTAAATGTAAGATCCGAAGCCTACAGAGAAGTATTCTCTTAAGGCTGTCCGGAGTCTATTGAACAGTTGCGACAAATACATTGTGTGTGGCCCTAGGTATCTGGCCACTAGACCTAGAAATAAGGAAGAGAGCTACTATGTACTGGCTACAGAAAAGGGAGTTAGACAAGGTTGATAAACTTACACGCAAAGGAGTAACAAACGGTATCCAAGTGAGGGGAGCATTTCTGGACGAGTGGCAGACAGAATGGAACCAAAGTACAACTGGAAGGAGAACTTAAAACTCTTTTTTGATGTCAGAAATCACCTAAAACTAAATTTTTTACAGCCTTCACCTGGGCTAGTTCACTTTATCATTGGCCATGAGCCGTACAGGGCTGTTATCTACCTAAGGCGCTTTACAGAAGACAGGATATGCCAATGTGGAGGGGAGGCTACCCCCGAACACGTCGTACTGGAATGTCAACTAACGGCAAAAGAGAGGGAAACAATGCGAGTTGCATTTCAGGCCAGCGCAATTTATCATATATCGTGTGACGTGGATGTGGGGTTTACTAGATGCAATCGCGAACGACGTGTCAAAGAGAGAAAAGGACATATATATAGCAGACATGAAGAATAGAAGACGGGTTAGACAAGACAAACAAACGGAAGAGACAAGGTAATGAGACCAGTGACCGAGTTGCAAAATATGTATTAGGTTAAGTTAGTTCTAATTTATATTTTCTTAAGTTGTTTCATGTTTAGTTTTAGGTCCAGAGTAGTGGTCTTAGCTGGAGGTAGGTGGAACGAAATTTCTGGTAGGGCGCCTCCCCAGGTGGTGGATAGGGGGATGCTCACCCCCGCTGGGGCTCGCACCGATCCGGGGACTATTAGACCCGGAAGCGGTGGGACACCTAGCGGGGCAGGGTAACGGTGTCGTAAAATACCCGGGGCGGACCAACAAGTAGGATAAAATTAGATGGGGTAATAGGGACATATATTAGAAGCTATAATCAACATCAAATTAAGTAATGATTGTAAATTGGATAAACTAATAATTAGTGAAGGTAGAGAAACAATATAACATAGGTCCTGAGTTACAGTCAAGGCCTCAGGACAGAAAGTAATGATAAATAAATGTTTATTCCACTATGCGTGAGATAAGTCCGAGATAACCCACAAGCATGATACCGGGTCTTTCAGCAGTTTATTCCACTATGCGTGAGATAAGCCTGAGATAACCCACCAGCCGATACCGGGTCTTTCAGCAGTTTATTCCACTATGCGTGAGATAAACCTGAGATAGCCCACCAGCCGATACCGGGTATTTCAGCAGTTTATTCCACTATGCGTGAGATAACCCACCAGCCAATAACGGGTCTTTCAGCAGTTTATTCCACTATGCGTGACACAGGGCTGAGAGAACTTAGCCGATACCGAGTCTTTCAACACATTATATGATGTACAGTACATATTATAGATGAAGATGAGGAAGGTAGATTGGGAGGAAATGTATCGTATTTGCGTGTAGGGAGTGGATAATTATTTTGGGAAATTCTCTCCAAGTACATTCAGCAGGAATTAGAAATACGGCAAACTAGACTAAATGATCCTGACATTTAATCCCCATGCCCACTAATGCGTGCAATGCGGTAAAATAACAGGAAATATTGTTTCAAAAGAGAAGTTTTAGTGCATTTAAGTGAATAAATACGAGGTCACGTAAGGAATCTGAGGAAATGTTTATCATTAGATGGCAGCACCGTATCAAGTAGCTTGTGTTTCATCTAGTTCATTTTCTAATAAAATGTTGGTAATGGTATAGTACTCTTCAGACAATATAGGGTGGGGACAGGGGGGTTTGAGGGGGAATTTATACAAACTTGTTGAGTCAGAAAATTTATGGCAAATTGAATATGAGCAAAGGGATGTCAATAATGAAACAAACACATACACCAAGCAATTATGAGTAACGTGAAAATTGGTTTAAGTTAAGGATTAATGTGTTTCTCACACAACCAATGAGGCTTAACCTTATCCAAATTATTTCCATGGATATTTTTCTTTTAATAAGGACATTATAACTCCCAATCTTTAATTTGTTCTTAAAAAATAATTTCTTCAGTTTTTAAAAATATGCCCCTTTCAAAATTGTTATTAGTATCTTGCTATATATATTTAAAATTAAAAATAAATGGTACAACACAATCGCACACACCTTCTCATCTTGTGTATTATGACTTCAAAGATGTTTTTGAGTAAACATCCTTAAGTATGTTTTCCTCATAAAAACAAACAAATCATCTTGTTAATCACAATAATTACTATTTATATATAATTTTTAACCCAAATTGCTCAAATATACTATGTAACAAAATTTAAATTTTCGAAAATAAATTTGTAAAAATAAAAAAGTATTCTTATTTAACATGAAAAAATATGCATAGATTCCCGTTTTGTATTAAATTTTTAAGGTCAATTTGCAAACAGTTCAAATATTCTATGTTTTGTCTTAAGTAAACAATTAGGCCTACCATCGATTCAAACCAAATCACTTAAGTCATAATTTAAAATATTCAAATTAATATATTTTGGCAGCAATCTACCCAAAACAAGTATACAATATTTTAATTGTCATGTTCATGTCAAACATCCCTAGATATACATACATTTTAGGCAAAATCGTTATGCCCTATAGCAATTTTCAAAATAATTCAAATTTTCAAATATCACTCATTAGCAAACGGCCCTTTATCGAATTCTTGACCAAATTCAAGTAAACAGTGTTATTTGTCATGTCAAACACTCCCAAGATACCCATTTGTAACCAAATCGATAAGCCAATTCAAAAATATTTCTAGTTTTTGAAATACAATCAACTACCCATACATTAGTTTCAACCCTAAAACCCTTAAATGAATATTTGCACAAAAATAATTATACAGTGTTACAGTTAACTCTCGATTCTACGACCTTTCACGGTTCCCTGGAAAAGGGTCGTTATTTCGAAGGGGTCGTTATTGGAATTTTAACAGATTTTGTTCCACCCCTGACCTTCATACGAAAAAATTGCATTTTTTAGACAATACGTGAAAAAGTAAATAAAATAAAACCTACCTATTTCTTGAAGAAGGTACTCCTTTCACTCATTTCGTCAAAATTATAAGTTCGTATCAAATAAAAAAAATAGCGTGGGTCATCAAAAATCGTTCACAAAATCCAACCAAAAACGTAACCAAATCAAAATAACAATGTTAAACAATAGCATGGGTCGTCAAAAATTGTTCACAAAATCAAACCAAAATAGTAACCAAATCGAGAATAGAAATAACAATGGCAAAAGCAAGCCTGGCGCGTGATGTAGCGGCAGTCGCGCGCGGGGAAACATTGTCTTGCTTGTGGGAGGGGGTGGACAGAGTCAAGTGATATTGGCTGGCATTGATGAGGTGGTGTCTTTTTTTTTATACCTGACTCACTCCAGTTACTAGTAATACAGCGCTCACAAAGATAATTGCAACGCAGCGACCTAAATAAATGCAACAAACACATTTTACAGCCGATTTCCTTAAACTTTTCAACCTTTTTCCCCACATTTTTCACGGTTCCCCAAAAAAGGGTCATTACTTCGAGAGGGACGCTATTCCCGGGGTCGTAGGATCGAGAGTTGACTGTATTTGTAATGCCATGCAATTTAAACAAACCGTTAGAGCAATTTTTAAATAATTTGGATGCCAAAAAATTATTCATCATTAATATATCCTTAATCTATGGCCCAGGGTAAAAAAAAACAGTTTTACTATATAGCCCTAATAAATCAAATATAAAGTTTGAAAAAAATCCATCAAAATATTTTGGATCTGTGGCCAAGGACAGACAGGATTGTAAAATCATTTTTTTGGGGTTGTGGGGGTGTTAGTGTTCACATAAAATATAAATATTTGTCATAATCTCGAGATCGATATTTTCCGCGATCACAATACTTTATCTTGATATGAGAAAGTAAAATAAGCAAACCATTGCTAGGTTATTTTAATGACTTTTTTGTGAACCATTTCTTAATTTGTTATTTATCTATAAAAACTTGTGTTGAATATTGAGTTAACTCTTTAGTTTTAAAGGTTAAATAAGCAAACATACTTGTGCCACACCTTTTGTATACTCAAGAAAGTATATTTATTAGTTATATACCAGTAAGCCCCTGATAAACTTTCGCACATTACACCTCCTCCCTCCCCTAAAATAAATAAATAATTTAGTCTTTTGTTGAGTTGTCTAAATTAAATACTCAGCGAAGTGTATACACAAAATAGCAAATAGAGTTTATTTTCGGTAATTGATACAAAAATATTGTTAGATTTTTCTTTTTAACTTAAATTTTAAACAAACAATGTGTTTTAAGGTAAAGTGAATATCCTATGTCAGAATTCGGTAAACAATCCTAAACACTCACACCTTATTCATCGCTGTAGGCTTTGTATTAGTTGAGATTATTATTATCTTACTACCCGTTCGGGTTGTACGCACTTACGCTAATGTGTAATGGTAGGGTGATTGTGAGCTGAAATGGAGGACCCACAGTTTAACGTGGAATCCGAACCACGGTGGAGACCTGGTATTCCTCACATTCACAAGATGTCTTGTCAAAGGTGAAGGAAGGGTTTGGTAATCAGATAAATCTGTGCCGGGACCGGGGACTGAACCCCAGCCGCCAGCACAGAAGTCTGACACCTTACCCCTAGACCACCAGGTCATCCTATTAGTTGAGAAAAAGGAAAGTTGACAACATAAATCATATATATGATCATATTTTGATTTTTATCGCGCAGTAAACAATATATAGATATATATAAAACGGTAGAAAAAATCTTTTAAATTATGTAATTCATGGTTGAAATTTGAGTTATAAATAAGACCCTCAGACATTATCTGGGTGAAAGATGCATGATAAGGAATGTGCTCTAGTAACCAGTGGAAAACAATCATGGCTTCTCAAATAACCATATCGTGTTGGCTGCGTGCTGATGATAAGATTAGGTCTCGCTCAGGACTTTGAGGAAACTAACTTTCTTCAAGAGGTTGCTAGAGCGGGACAGTTCACTAGAGAACAACACATTCGACAATTTTGAAAAATGGATACCTGGACACGAGAATTAAAAGCCGGGACCCCTGCCTTAGAGTGCCGATGGTATGACCAGTGAGCTATCCAGGACTTATCCCGTGCTCAGGGTCACTAATATTTTAAACCAGAGTATGTGATGGAGGTGCGCGGCTATATCCTTAACCTAAAGATCATTTCAATCCCCCAAGCTTCGCTAGTCATGCACAATAAAATGTACGAGCAATTGCTTTCTCCTTACTCTACATCTATTTTGGGCATGTCCTTAAAGGCAAAGCGGCTATAAAATTATTACAATCTGACCCGCTCCGGTGGCCGCACGGTCTAACGCGTCTACTCTTGCAGTAGACTAGACTGCCGATGACGGGGAGATTCAAATCTCGGTCACGTGTACTGAGGGTAGTTTTGCAATAAATTGTTTTCCACTCTCCATCCACGCAAATGCGGTTACACTTTCTCTAAATATAGCCTTCCCAATCCCTAAAAACCATTAACTTAATTGGTACACAGGCGTAAACCCCAAACGAGTAGTAAGACACGGCGCCCCCTTGCAATATTTCACGAGCAGTCACTGGAAAATAATCAATACCGATACACTTGAAAGTTGTGATTACGTGACCGAATAACTTGATATTACGACACAAGACAGTTCGTGTACAAAGTTTCTTCGGAGTTTTAGTCTGAAGTTTCATTGGAGTATAAGTATACCAAAACTTTTTGAAAATCAATCAATTTAATCTGGTTGCTTGGTGAATTATTCCTCAGCCCCCCC
>CABFVX010003599.1:6114-22452 GCA_902151425.1 Timema shepardi | reverse complement strand
CCCCCCCCAGAAGGAATGTCCATCTTTCAAGGTAGCTTAGATTAGGGGGGAGTCATATTTCATCAAATTGTCATGTATGAAGTAATATATAGTAGCTCCATGGCTTCTTTGGTGCTGACTTCTGACAGTCAACATTTAGGTATATACCTAAGCGACAGCTGCTAAACACATGTTTTTGCAGATCATATGGTTCGGCGTAGGGATACATATACTCCATTCACGGTAGGAATTACTCTCTGAAAGGTCTTTTTTCCTACCTACATCCTACTATATAATAGATTCCTGGTAGAGAAAAGGGCCTTTCAGAAAACAATTCCTACGGTGAACGGACTTTAATTTGGTCTGGTAACTTTTCAAAGCCGTCAGCTGTCAGTCAGCACCAAAGAAGACATGGGGCTACAGTAGATTAAGTTTAAAACAATATGATTTAAAATTGATGGGGAAATAAATCTTCAGTCGCTTGATAGCCCTTGTTTAAGGGGTAATGAAACATGTTTGAATAAACTAGCTCAGTTGTTCAGTTAACATTTTCATCCATCCAAAGACCTACTATTCTAAGTTCTCAGTTAAATGTTCCAAATTAACCAATATTCCAGTATATTTTTAATATATTTGGAGAGATTCCTTGTTTTAGCAGTTTTTTAGGTGCGTGGCAGCCCTGATAAATCAAATAAAATTAGTTTTTTTTTTAAATTTGTGGAGTTCTCCTAGTTTAATAAATGAGTGGAATGAGGCCGCGGCTGTGAACCAGACACAACCTGAAGGAAACGAGCTAGTCATGACCACGCGGCGAGGTTATTATGCAAGGCAGGAATGTTGTTGCCACCACTAGATTTGCCGGCGGCCTTGGTGGTAAAACACATTTCGACCATTGTTGACTTTCCGCGTTCATAAAACATGGGGATCCACACATCAGAGCGACAAAGCGCCGCCGAAGGCTGGGTAAATGCATCACTATTAACTACGAGGGCCTAAATTGATGTACAATGTGTACTAAAAAAATACTTCTCTTAACGGTCGCTTTTTATAAAACTATCAATTGTGTGTGTGTAGGTATATCTTTAAAAAAAGATTTTACCTAATTTAAGTTGTGCCTGTACCAGAGATAATATTTTATTCTTGTTTTAGTTTTGCTTTTATTACCATGATACATTTTCAGATAGCTATAATAAACATCAAAGAAAAAGTAATATTAATCTTTTATTTCAATCCCAGTCATACTCGTAAATAATTATTGTCAATGAACAAAGATAATTCTTAGATTAGAATATCCACAATAATAGTCTTAGATTAGAATATCCACAATAATAGTCTTAGATTAGAATATCCACAATAATAGTCTTAGATTATAATATCCACAATAGTCTTAGATTATAATATCCACAATAATAGTCTTAGATTAGAATATCCACAATAATAGTCTTAGATTATAATATCCACAATAATGGTTTATTGTGCTAGCTCGGATGTTTGAACATTTTCAAACGTTCTCCAGACATTTATCCTGTATTGTCTAGTACTCCCTCTATTACACACATACATATATAAAGAGAACACATTTAGTGAGAGAGATGGAATGGATATATGTAAATCGAGGAACATAAGACGCCAAACTAATGAGATATTTTATTTTTTTCCCGCGTACACGCATGCGTTAATTATGATTATGGAACAAGAATGAGGAAGGTATAAGTTTAGAAGAAATGTACCAGCAATCGCGGGCAGGGAGTGGTAAATAATTTAGGGGAAACAGCCCTCAAAACACACGACCAGGAATTAATCCCCTTATCTATGATCACCAGCAATGAAATCTAACACGAGTGTGACACGTTAGACCATACGGCCATCGATGCGGGTTAGTGGGGTATAATAATATTAACGTATTCTGACCAAATTCTAGATCCATCTCAACTGATAAATAGCCTAATAACATTGGGATTGGCAAGCGAATACACGTGTCTCAAGTTCTACTAAAGAAGCAAGACTAGCCTGATGCATTTATTTAATAAAATTATTCTCCACAGTAAATGAATAGTAAAATGTAAAATTACACAAATTAGTAATATCTGGCTATATGTGTCCAATGTTCCCTCCGCGTTCTCATTGTATTATACTACTATAAAACCACATGGCTGGCTGACTGACTGACTGACTAACTACCTCACAGACTTCCAGATGAGCTAGAAACTTGAAATTTCACAAACTTATAGCTTCTAGTCTGTAACCGACCGGAAAATTCCAAAAAGTTAAACATTTATTTTTAACCCCCCCAAAAAAATTCAAAATGGCGGAGTAACTTTAAAGTCGGTGTGGTATATACAATACAATACAATACCTGTAACTTTAAGTTGTTAAGTTCAAAACAACGCTGGAATTACTTTAGTTTACATCCACTTGCAAATACAACTTCCTGGGGAGTTGGGGGCGGAACTCCCAACGAGCAAAGTGAGTTAAGGAATTTAAAGGTACATTTGGAATAAATAGTTGCAAGAACACAACTTAAAAACAAATTTAACCTAGAAAGCACATCATAGTTAATGCACAACGTTTAATGAAAGGAATGTCACAAGCCCATCGACGCAACAGGACTCACCTGTACATAAGTGGTATTTTTATTTATTTAGCACTACTACGTCTTACTAACCTTTGGGGTTATAAGCTTAAGTACTAACTACCTTAATGGGTTAGGAATAGGGAAGGTTGAGTATTAGAATAAGTGAACCCGCATTATCTCGGGGGGAGAGTGGGAAAAACATTGAGTAAAAACCACTCCAAGTTCACCAGACAGAGATTCTAACCTCGATATATCTGTCCAGTCCAGCTCACCTCAATACTAGCACATTATTTAACTACGCCACCGAGGCGGCTCATAAGTGGTACATTACCTAGTATCGTGTCCGATATTATTTGATATTCGAAGTAAACATAGCTCCCCAACCCCCCATTTAAGTAAAGATGTCAAATATTAAAAAAAATCCACTGCTGCACTTACAAAAGTATGCCGCCTACCCCTATCTTGAGTTAGTTATATCCAGTCCACCTCATTACACCTTAGTCCTATCTCGAGCTGGTTCCACCCAGTCCACCTCGTTACACCTTAGTCCAATCTTGAGCTGGTTCCACCCAGTCCACCTCATTACACCTTAGTCCTATCTTGAGCTGGTTCCACCCAGTCCACCTCATTACACCTTAGTCCTATCTTGAGCTGGTTATATCCAGTCCACCTCGTTACACCTTAGTCCTATCTTGAGCTGGTTCTACCCAGTCCACCTCGTTACACCTTAGTCCTATCTTGAGCTGGTTCCACCCAGTCCACCTCGTTACACCTTAGTCCTATCTTGAGCTATTTCTATCCAGTCCACCTCATTACACCTTAGTCCTATCTTGAACTAGTTCTACCCAGTCCACCTCATTACATCCTATTTCTTTCAGGTCCATTCTAATGTTATTCTCTCATCTGCTTCTAGTTCTTCCCGATGGTCTCTTCCCATTAGGTTTGCCAGTCAGTACCCTGGGCATGGTTATAGAATCTTCCATTCACACTGCATGTCCTGCCAACCGTAATCTACGAGACCTTATTATCTTAGCAATGTCTTGTGACGAGTATAAAGGTAAGTAGCCGCCTCCACTCCCAATATTCACATCCCCTTTTAGACAAAACATTTTTATAAGATCCTTGTCTTCGAACAACCTAAATATATTTTCGTCATCTAAGATAAGAGACCACGTTTCAGACACACAGAGAACAACAAGTAAACCCGCCTAGGTGGCGAAGTTTGCTAACGCGCTGGTTTAGTGTTGAGCTAGTCTGCCGAGAACGGGGAGATTTAGGTTCGAGTCTTACTTGGGTGAACTGGGGGGAGGTTTTTCACCCCACCCCCTCTGCACATGCCGGCTCACTTCCTCTGTATTCAACCTTACCAATTCCTAACCCATTAGCGTAATTATTACTTAAGCGTATAACCCGAACAGGTGATAAATAAAACTGTAAAATGATTATTTTGTGTGTTCTGAGCTTTAAATTCCTTGACAACAGGCGGAGCTGTCAATTATTTACTGATCGAGTAATAGCATACATTACCCGGCTGTAATTTCCTAATTTACACACAAATATGGTTATTTCTAGTTAAAATTGTTCCTAGATACTTAAACTCAACTCTGGCAATTGAAATGCTGTTCGCTGTAATCTATAAATTATCGTTCCTAATTTGTGTTATCTGTGTGATGATATACTTACATGTCTTTTCAACGTTTACTTCTAAATATATTTCCTCACTAAACACCAATAAAATTCCTGCATTTCTTTTCCACTAGAAAAAATTACTAGATTCAATCTCACGTATTCATACGTCTGTTCATAGGACAGTCAAATGTCACTTTTTGATACATATCACAATACCCACAAAACACTATTAATAGGAATATGTTATAAATTTCACCCGCAAAATATAGGTTTGTATTTTCTAAAAAGCCCTTTCTATAAAACTGCCTGCATCAAAATTAATGGCTGACGCTACTCACACCAAAAGTGACTAAAATGCAACGTAAACTGCTAGTAGCGGTCGACAGCAGCCCAGATAGTCAGGTAGTCTCATACTCTATAGACATTTTATTGGTTTACTTTACTATGACGATAATAAAGTATTGTAATCATAAACATTTTCGATCTCAATATTATGGATGGATAGTTTTGCTTTACGTGCCCCGCCCCCCCTCCTATAAAAAAAAAGTAGGTTTATAAATTCTGTCTGTCTGACCCGGAGACAATAAAGTCAACAAGCTTTGATGGATTTTGTAATTGTTCAAAAATGTTATTTTAATGTCATATAATAGCTAATAAGAGTTTTTGTTTTGACCCTAGCCCTTAAATTAAGGGTAGTGAATGACTTTAGAAAATTCAACTATTTATTTTTTGAAAATTCATGTACAGATTTTGTTTAAAACTGATATCTGGGAGAGTTTGACATGGAAATATCAATAACACTGCAAACGGTTTTAAAAATGTATTTAAAGATTAATTAGTGACAGCTAATATTTTAAAATGAGTTTTCTAAAATAACTAAAGCTTTTGTTAAAATAATAATATATATTAGAGATTAGTTTACAAACGACTACTTTTTTTAAAGAAAAGTTTGTCACAGACTATACCAGATAATATGGAAGTGTATGTGAAATTGTGTATTATCACTTATTTATTTTACTTTGCAACTAAAACGGGATACAATATAGGCATCTTTCTAAACAGTTCAACATTTTGTCGGACTCTCTGACCATTTATCTTAGAATTTGTATAAGAGGCTCGACTAGTAACAACAACCACCGTGCCATTTATGAGCAGTCTAAAAGAGCTCAGTGCAATGCAGTATGTCGGTTACGTAACGTGCATAATGCATGAGCTCACACTCGGACGAAGAGACCGCGAGAGAAGGCAGACAAGTCCGAGGCTCGCATGACGCCCTCCGTACAGATCGATAGCATCTTCCTGCCAACCCGCGCGCCGACGACCTGGAGGGCTTCCGACGAGACTTTTTATTACTGTCGTGGCACGTGCGTATGGAAATGTACAACAGTTCGGATTCGCAAACCTTAATGGAGTTTTTTTTAGCACAGCGGCCTACACGCATGTGTGTTAATTACGCTAATGTGTTAGGGCTGAAGAAGGTTGTGTAGAGAGGAAGCGTACCAGCGCTTGCACGGAGAGGGAGTAGAAAACAATTCGGGGGGACGACGACGACGACGACGACGACGACACCCTCAGTACATCCAACATATCGAGATGTCTTCCTTTGTCTCAAGTGCGAAGTATAGAACAGATATTACGGCTTGTTCGGGAAGCTGATAAGATGAAATGATATAATAAAAAATGTGCCCGGAGAGGTATTCAAACTCCAAAACTTGGGCTAAGCTCCCCGATAATCCAAGGACTTGTCCAATTCCGAGCCATATCTATCATCCAATCTCCCAAGACTCCAGAGCCATAAGTACAAACCACATCTAATAGACCGCACTGATTAAATCTTCAGGGACTGGGGTAGGAAGTACCGTGAACTACCCACGGACCTGCTTCGGTGGACGCATGGTCTAAGGCGTCACTTTAATGTAAGACTAGACTCCCGATGACAGGGAGATCGGTGTTTTAATCCCGGTCGAGTGTACTGAGGGTGTTCCGCCCCCCCCCCCCCACCACGCAAATGTGTTGTAAACTTCCTTTGAATTCAACCTTCCTCATCCTTAGCTCTTAGTAATTACCAATCGGTATAAATGCGTGTAACCTGGCCCGGTAGTAAGACGAGGTGGTAAAAAAAAAATAGCCCACGGATAGGACAGACATGTATTACAAACTACAGTTGATTATAACATTCCCAGAACCCCTAGTACAAACCACGGCTAATAGAGCGCTCTGATGATATCTTATACAACCTGTCAGGAGGTTATATTGCGAACAACCCACTTTTAGAATAGTACGACTGTAACTGTATTAAATATATGACAAGTTAGCTGTATCATCTGCATATTTAACTATTCAAAAGTCTGGGGATTAGACAGTAAAAAATAAATAAATGCATACAATTGTATATCTGGCTTAAAGAAAAGCTTAACCTTTCAATTGCCTGCCCTCTGACCTCATTTCTCATGTTTGAGGTCAGAATGAAATTGCTGTAATAATATGCAAATTAGCGCTAAAGAGATTTGTTTGTCAGTTAATTATTCTTTAAGGGATATTTAACGGGCACTGTTTAAATACACTTATTATTTCAGTACACGAATTACAAACTAGCCTACATACACAGCACCCAGTCCTGGCTGAACGTGTCAAACATACACTAAGTCAGGATGATGGTAATTAATAGCAATTAAATTACTAATAAAATTTAATTAATCTAGCACGTTTAGAAAGAATGAACATAACCAATAGTTGTAGAACTCCACCAAAAGCGACTTCTCTCGTATATATTTTTTAGAATGGGCTTGGACATGACGGAAAACCGAAAAATTATGAAAGAATGACCATACTACTGTACAGTTCAATTTTAATAAGAAGAGCCATTTAGATATTTTTTGCAGCCAACCATGATAGCATTTTACTATAATATTAGTGTTATTTTATAGGTATTGATAATATCAAACGTTACAACAGAATACCACATGACTTGACGTATGAATACCTAAAATAGTAGCGTTTCTAGCTGCCAGATAGGGAAGGCTCTTGCCATGAAAATTGCTCTATAATACAAAGTATTAATTTTTGTGATACCAATTAACTAAATTGGATATAAGTGTTGTACCCGAAGAAGGATTTGGCTGATTTCGGATGATTCTAGAGCCGAACAGCGATATAAAATATATAGACTATACAAATTGTTAGATATTTATATTGCCGAGCGATAATTTATTTGATGGTTTTGCTAGAATTTTAAAGAGGTGAACATTAATTTGAATGTGAAATGACCTTATAAGTCTGGCGCTTGATAATGAAGAAACACTTTAGTACTACTTTTTTTTTTGAGTGGGTAGGTGGGGTTTTGATTGGAGACTTGCAGTAGAGGGCTGTATACGAGTGATTGGGAAAACAGTTCGTCGGAGTTCGGCCACATGTAATAAGGATGGATGAAAAACAGCAAGCAATGGATACTATGACGCAACATAATCCTAACCTAACCAAACATAGGGTATAACACGATCCTAAGTATGTGCAGGAAATGGGGTGGAACATTTTTAGTTTGTTCAAAAGACTAAATTTGTTCAGTATATTAGTATGATGACTGTGGCCGAATTCATATTTCCCCCGATAGAGATGGCAATCCTCGCCTCGCTCTTTAGGCCTTGTGCCATTGGGTGGGTAAAAAGTTCGTTGGATAGTAGGCCTATAATTCCGAGATGGAGTATCAGAATTAATGGGCTGGGATGATTTGTTGTGATACATTGGTGACATTTGCTACATGGTTGGGCGAATTTTATGATAGTGTCGAGGTTGAAATTTGTGCGGGTCTAGTTGCGGGACGAGTAGCCGCCATGTCCGAAAGGCTGGCACATCCGGCAACCTCTATACCAGCGTTTTTCGAATTGGGCTACGCCATAGGTATCTTAGGCCCCATGAGGTTTTAATACCGGTAAAATTTTAACTGTCACCAGGGCCGGAGTTACGTATGTGGGGAGGCCTCGGGGTGGCATATAGTGTAAGGACCCCCATAAAACGATGTGCATTACATCATAGCATGTCCGAGAAAAGGTAACAACTAAGCAACCTTTTGATTTCATACAAATTTAATTATAGCAAAGTAAAATGAAGTAAGCTATATAAAAACACTCGAGCCGGAACACTCTAATTTACAGGCGCCGGCCAGTTGTTACGTTGGTCCAGTGCGTGTTAGGTAAACCTCTCAATCTGGCATAATAAATTACTTTTATTACTATTGATACGTTCATTTTTCTGGTCTTACCAATTAGATTAGGCCGTTAGTAGCAAGAAAGGTTTCTATAGCCCGAACGGGTAATAAGTAATACGTAGTGCTAAAATAAAATAAATAAAAAAGTAGCAAGAACCGATATGTTATTATTTCAATATTATAATCAAAGGAGGCTTTTTTACAAATAAAAATCACCGTTAGCGTGGAACGGTAATGGGAAAACCAAAACAATGGTTCTTTTTTTTTTATAAACATTCAACAACTTTGTAAGAATTTTCGAGAAGCAGAGATGCTCGAAGTGTCTATGATATACATTTTCACTATTATTATTATTATTATTATTATTATTAGCACCGCGTCCTACTACCCGTTCGGGTTATACGCACTTACGCTAATGTGTAATGGTAGGGTAATTGTGAGATGAAATGAAGGACCTACAGTTTAACGTGGAATCCGAACCACGGTGGAGGCCTGGCATTCCCCACATTCACAAGCTGTGATTAATACACGTCTTGTCAGAGGTGAAGGAAGGATTTTCACTAATAAACTGGGATAAGATGGTAACTACTCGCTGGCTTGCTCACCAGTTCAGCCAAGCAGTCGCTCAGTCACTAGCGCGCTCGCTCGCAAGTTGGCCGAACTCTTAAGGTACCTTCACAATTGACACTTCTACATCGTGTATTTTACTTAACTACCTCATTAAAACACAAACTGGCGCTCACCTCGAACACAAAATACATTTGAATTTCAACGTTTGTCGAGGGTAACTGACTAAATTTGTCAGAGCAACAACAAATTAGAAAACAAAAATGGTATCAAAGGCACCACCACAGCACGCTGAAAGGGAGTTAGTGCACAAAATTGTAAATGATCAACGGGGACTTTCTAGTAAATCTTTCAAGTGTCGGTAGGATTTTTAACTTAAGCTGCACGCACATTAATTTGTCTATACCTCATTATTTTGTGCAGGAGTAACATTATGTTATGTTTTTTTCCCTCTTTTTCGGTGGTTTGTGGGGGCCCCGGGGGGATCGCCCCCCCCCCCCCCTTAAAATAGGCCCTGACTTGTTATTGAATGTTCACGATACTAGTGTAAAAAAATGTATGAAAGCTCCATCCAACATGTTTTTTTTTTACTGGCGCAAGGGATTCTTTTTGTCTAACAAAATGTTTGGGAACTCTATACTATACTGATGGACATAACACACATCTTGCAATGGACCAAACCGTGACGCTCAAGTTTGTCGTCTGCTTGGTTCTGAAGAGAAAGATACAAGATTTTTTCAATATTCTTGAGCAAAGAAAAAAAATCTAATTGTTTGAAAATAGTAAAGTATTATATCACACTTGCGCGAATAAACATTTACATTAAAGGATAAACAGTTCGTTTTCACAGAAAAAGAACAAATACGAGTAAAATATGTTGCTATCACCCAGGTGGTTTACATTTTGCTACAAGTTGGCTATTAGCTTGTATATTGGTTTCAGAATAAGATAAAAATACCACGTTATACTGAAAGTTCTATAACTAAAACAAACAAGGTAGCTAGCAACTTGATTACATTTGTTTGAATAACAAACTTTGTGTAGATGTCTTACGTCCTAAAATCATTTAAGTTATAGGCTTGTAGGAAGTACCACTCTATCCTGATTTTGATAGGAAGCCTGTTCTGGAAGAACATTTTTACATACCAGAATCCTTCTGAAGAGTAGAATTTTGTACATTCTACAACATTAGTACACAGTCCCTTCTGGAACGTCT
This sequence comes from Timema shepardi, assembly GCA_902151425.1. NCBI lineage: Eukaryota > Metazoa > Arthropoda > Insecta > Phasmatodea > Timematidae > Timema > Timema shepardi. The sequence goes on along the minus strand of CABFVX010003599.1, from coordinate 12,282 downwards.
TTTATCCTACCAAAATACTACTGTACAGTAAGCCCCTGGTACGAAATAAGACCTTCAGAACGAACTGCCTACCAAAATCATGGTGTGCATATAGGATTAACTTACATTAACTCATTTAAAGAAACAAGTCACGAGTTGCCACATTAACTTAAATGTGTGTAGGAGAGAAAGAGATACCCGAAATTTCTTTCACTCTTACACAATGGTGTGCAGACGATAGCTAGAAATGTCAGGCTCGGTAGTCCACCCAGTTATATTATAGAGACCAATGGGCAAATAACGGCTTATTCACGCATCTAGTCGGGCCAGATCGGGCAAAGAAACAACTGAGGGAAGAAGACTTAATAGCAGGTTGGGGTTGTGTGCACGTATGAAATAGCTAACTTGCCTGTCGAGGTGGGACATTTCCTGGAGCAAGAGAGAGACTCGTCACCGTCCATGGCCTTCATTCCTCCTCGGCAGAGAGGGCCATCCTCGTCCTGGAACACAACAAACTACGGTTCAATCCCACAGGACATGACACACATATATACAATTCTACAGGAAACAGCCCCATATATTTATACAGGAAACAGCCCCATATATTCATTTCTACAGGAAACAGCCCCATATATACATTTCTACAGGAAACAGCCCCATATATACATTTCTACAAGAAACAGCCCCATATATACATTTCTACAGGAAACAGCCCCATACATTCATGTCTATAGGAAACAGCCCCATACATTCATTTTTAGAGAAACAGCCCCCATAGATTCATTTCTATAGGAAACAGCTCCCATAAATACATTTCTACAGGAAACAGCCTCATATATACATTTCTACAGGAAACAGCCCCATATATACATTCATTTCTACAGGAAACAGCCCCATATATATTTCTACAGGAAACAGCCCCATATATTTCTACAGGAAACAACCCCATGTATTCATTTCTACAGGAAAAAGCCCCATATATACATTTCTACAGGAAACAGCCCCATATATTCATTTCTACAGGAAATAGCCTTATATATTCAATTCTACAGGAAACAGCCCCATATATTCATTTTTAGAGAAAAGAGCCCCCATACATTCATTTCTATAGGAAACAGCCCCCATACATACATTTCTACAAAAAAACAGCCCTGTATATTTATTTTTAGAGGAAACAGCCCCCATACATTCATTTCTACAGGAAACAGCCCCCGTATATTTATTTCTACAGGAAACAGCCCCATATATTCATTTCTACAGGAAACAGCCTTTATATATTCATTTCTATAAGAAACAGCCCCCATAAATACATTTCTACAGGAAACAGCCCCATACATTCATTTTTAGAGGAAACAGCCCCCATACATTCATTTCTATAGGAAACAGCCCCCATACATACATTTCTACAAAAAAACAGCCCTATATATTTATTTTTAGAGGAAACAGCCCCCATACATTCATTTCTACAGGAAACAGCCCCCATACATTCATTTCTACAGGAAACAGCCCCCATATATACATTTCTACAGGAAACAGCCCCATATATTCATTTCTACAGGAAACAGCCCCATATATTCATTTCTACAGGAAACAGCCTCTATATATTCATTTCTACAGGAAACAGCCCCATATATACATTTCTACAGGAAACAGCCCCATATATTCATTTATACAGGAAACAGCCCCCATATATTTATCTCTACAGGAAACAGCCCCCATGTATTTATTTCTACAGGAAACAGCCTCCATATATTCATTTCTATAGGAAACAGCCCCCATACATACATTTCTACAGGAAACAGCCCCCATACATACATTTCTACAGGAAACAGCCCCCATACATACATTTCTACAGGAAACAGCCCCATATATTCATTTCTACAAAAAACAGCCCTATATATTTATTTTTAGAGGAAACAGCCCCCATACATTCATTTATACAGGATACAGCCCCAAATATTCATTTCTACATGAAACAGCCCCCATATATTTATTTCCAAAGGAAACATCAAATCATTTCCTCAACACATAATACGGTTAATTTCGATCTGATTTTTACTCATCAGGTCTATATTAGTTTTAATTACGCTAGTAAGCTTAAGATGAGAAAGGTAGCATATTATAAAATAAATTTTCTCGTATTTTCACAGAGGGAGGGAGAAATGGAAACTCCACAATAAGTATAGCTATCCGGGATACGAAATACAACCTTCCGTCACCGACAAGGCAGACTTGGTGAGCTTGACATGTAGACCACGTATCGACCGACCGTGTAATACGGTTAGTTACCACAAGACAGACACAGCCCACTCAAATTAACGTTCAAAGGATACAATATACAAGCTAGGTTTATTTTCACATAACATAGAATATAGATATATACTTTTACACGATATACAGTAGTCTCTCGTTAATCCGAACAAAAGTGGAAGAAAAAACCAATTTAATTTCAAAACAAAATCTATTGTAATAGTACAAAGTAGCGAAGAGAAACAATGTATAAATTCACTCAGTTTGTTTTGTTTTCAAAAATGATGAAAATAGCATATTCTGGTGTACTTACAACAATTATTTATTTGGAATGTTCATAAAATCAATAAGTTTCTTTAGTGGTAATGAAATGTATCAAAATAGCAACAGGGTATTCAACTCACCCCACCCCGCCTCCGCCAATCAGCGCTTGTGAATAGCACACGTAAACACGCCCATTGGACCTTACAGTGCATTAATTTAAATTATATGAAAGATTTCGGTCAATCCAAAAAGCGTTGGTCCCAATTAGTTCGGATTAACGAGAAACTACTGGATTAAGTTCATTTCCAAAGAATATAGCCATTTTGTCCACTCAAGAGGGGACATATGCGAATGGCACACTATCTGCATTTATTCATTACAGTCAAACACGAGCTTCATTATACGTTTTTTTAATACGTATGACTACCCATTCGGCTTATACGCTTATTTGCTAACTACGCTAATAGTTTTAGGGACAAGTAAGATTAAATGAGAAAAAATGTACCCGCATTTGCGTTTAGGTGGAGTGAATTTAAAAAAATCGGCCTTATTACACCCGACCGAGATTCAAACCTCGATCTACCCCATCATCGGTAGTGTAGTCCACTGCAAGAGTGGCGCCTTAAGACCATGCGGCCACCGAAGCGGGTATGACAGCAATTGGCTAGTAAGTATTGTATAGGATGGCCCACGGAAAAGTAGCCCGCCTCCTGTATCCAGCAGGCACCTTTCTCTGAATTGGAGTAGGTACAGTTGCCCCATGGCTTCTTTGGTGCTGACTGACAGCTCACAGCTGACTTTTGACGGTCAACATTTAGGTACATACCTAAATTTTGACTGTCCGAAGTGATAGCTGCTTAACAAATGTTTTTGCAGATCATATGGTTCAGCGTAGGGATACATAATTTGGTCTGATAACTTTTCAAAGCTGTCAGTTGTCAGCTGTGAGCTGTCGGTCAGCACCAAAGAAGCCATGGGGCTACTGTAAATCCCCTTACACCCATATTGTGACATGAAGGATGAGTCAATAAAGCTTTAGACAAGCAGTTCACTTGCTCATTCTTCATGTCACGATATGTGTGGAAGGGGATTGACCTCCTCCAATTCAGAGTGAGGCGTCTGCTGGATATAGGGGGCGGGCTACTTTTCCGTTGGCTATCCTGTATAACCGCATGTACTTGGACTGAAAAAAGCCTATCAGAGCGTTACGGGAGATGGAGTAATATTTACACGATATTCAACACATAGTTGAACATTAAGGCAGAATTTTTTACGAGTGAGCTTGCGACGAACTTGTTGCCGTATTAGTATAGAAAAAAAGTAGCTCTGGCAACTTGATTAACTCTCGGATACCGGTTTATGTGTGGCGAATCAACTTTAGTCACGTGCCAACTGCGTATTTTCGCGTACTCACATCAAACACACTATAATAAACTACAGGACTAAAACCAACAACTAAAAAAATAAAATATATATATTCATTGCTATTTACGTTTATAAATTAAATCACCCTATATTCACAATTTTACGAACCTCCCATTAAAATACAGCTTTAGGGTTTCCATCAAAGCAAAATTAATGTACTTTGAATAGCGTGTACGTGCCTAATAAACACCCTTACCTTTTGCTGGCTGCAGATTTTATAACCAATATTCTGCTCTGTACTTTGAACAACAGAAAATTACAGCACACACAACCCTGGGAAAGGTTTAACAAATATCAGGCGGGGTTTAATTCGATTATCAAAACATTTTGTTTCTACAGGAGTCTTGCAAACAAAGTTATCAGCACCTGGGATCGCACTTGAAACCTTCCGTTATGAAAGAAAAATTGGACTTTTAATCTGGTCTCGCGGGGCAAATACAAAAACTAAATGTGAGCACAGTCCATTTTTTGTTTACACAGGAAGAACCTTAGTTGACAGATGTAAAAGTACTAGATCTATTTGTCACGTACTAGACTTCAAGCCATGTGATATGTAGCTGTGCTGTAACTTTTTAAGATATAATTTTATTTAAAATATCACTAATAATATAGCAAAATTCGGTCATTGTTATTTTTGTTTTCCTAAAAGGGCCCTTCTTATGACAATTGGAATGTAAAAAATACGAGTCTGTTTATGGAAGCCTAGCCAACTATTGACGTGCTAAATGGAGGTTAATACAATATATTTTTGGCACAGCGTCTTACTACTGGTTTAGGTTATGCGCACATGTATTAATAGTTCTAATGAGTTAGGAATGAGAAAGTGTACCCACATTTGCGTGAAGGGAAAGTGGAAAAAAACATTTAAGGTAAAAAAACTCAGTACACCAGACCAAGAGTGACGCCTCAGACAATGCGACCACCAAAGCAGGAGCTACTACGATTCTTTACAAAATAACTGGATAGCGCTATTGCATTATTCGGTATGTGGCAGCTCTGGTCATAGCATTGGATTCACCCACGAGGGCGGGCACGCGGATTAAATGACAAGCTCATTATTTTAGTCTGATCAAGTGGTGAGGTTGGGGTTTGAATCTCGAAATAGTGTAGGCCGTACTGAGGGTGTTTTTTTTTTCAAAAATCGTTTTCCACGCTTCCTTCGCGCAAATGTGGGTAAATTTCCCCTAAATTATTAACGATCTCATCCCTATCCAATCAGAGTTAATTAAATGGGTATAACCAGACGATGTTGAAAATTATGACTAAAATAATAAAGAACGCCAGGGCTGGTGTAGGTATGTGAGCTAAATGGTCGCAAAATCAAATGTCTATCTATAGGTGCCTTATTGGCAACCTAGATGAGTGAAGGGCTGTAACTCGACTCATCCGATGTTATTGTTCTGCGGAAGATAGTAAACACACCAACTGGTCCACCCAAACTTGGATTGTTCAGTGCAAAAGGGTACTAAGTAATTACGACTCTAACCTAACCTAAACAAACCTACAAACTACTTGATTCTTTGACGGCCAACTGTAATACCAGTGCCGTGACATTTTACTACTTGATTTAGGGGTGCGGGGAGAGGGGGTGGGGGTTACGATATACAGTATGTACTTAGTAAGCTTTTGCACTGAACAATCCAAGTTTGGGTGGACGAGTTGATGTGTTTACTTTCTTCCGCAGAACAATAACAGGGGACGAGATGAGTTTCACCCGAGTGAAGCGGGGTTGGTTGTAATTATTTGGGTCGTCTTGGACTGTGATTGTATATTGCTCTAGGTGGGCGATACCATGATAATGAATGGAACAACAACTAGTGAAATGTGACGAGCCAGGATGGTCAAGTGATATAGAGTATGGACGCGCAAAGACAATGGTCTCTAGTTATATTCTAGCGTGGTGGCGAATAACCCAAACGTGTAGTAAGACGTGGTGCTAGAAAAAAAAAAGATCCGTATTTTTACAGTTACTAGAACAAACAGATATTTTGAGCGAAGCATATGATTTATAGTGGATAAGTTTAGTTTGATTTTCCACGCATAATAATCTCAATAGTTTTTGAAAATTGGTCATGGCTCATGGGAATCCTATAATTTGATGATAAAGTAATTTAAAAAGCTTATCGTCAAATCGTATTATTTACATGATACAGTATTTAAAAACTCAACTTGAACAATGAAATTCCCGACTTTTTCCCTGATTTCCCCCATCATTTTTTAAAATTCCCGACTCAAAAGTATGTCATACCC